>JAWKAU010000037.1:600000-850000 GCA_033398695.1 Orobanche coerulescens | reverse complement strand
ATAGAGAGAGATACAAGAGAGAAAAGAAAGAGAGAACAATACTTGTTCGATTTCCTGAAGGTGTATCGATCGGATCGTTGCAATTTTTAACAAGAGCTTGGTAGCTATTGGGCAAATCTTTTCACCGGAATCGATCGAGGGTTTGATTCCGGAAGTTCGGGTAATTTTGGTATCTTTTTGTGTAAGATATTTACGGTATTTATTTTTCTCAATCTTCTTGTTATTGTTGTATTCCAAATACTTGAAGATTGTTTATTACCAAGTATTTGAAGATTGTTGTTGTATACCTCTAGTTTGTACTAGGGACGATTGTGTATTGTGAATTGGTGATAGTGAATTTAAGCGGCTTCGGTCCCGTGGTTTTTACTCTCGTCTTGAGGGGTTTTCCACGCTAAAAATCGTGTCTCATTGTTTATCGTGTTTGGATATCATTTGTATTAATTGTCGAGTTGTAATTGATTACTCTACTCGTCGGTAACCTCGAAGTTACAATAGAAGATTGGGAAATTGTCAAACGAGGATCCGCATTTTTCGTTGTGATGCCATTATTGTAGGTTTTTCCCAACAAAGTGGTATCGGAGCCACAGAATTTTTGTTTCGTGGTTGTTTATTATCTCAATTGTAAGATGGAAGCTAACACGAGTAGAATGGTGAATTTGAATGGTTCGAACTACCACATATGGAAGGGGAAGATGGAAGACCTTCTATATGTGAAGGATTATTATCTACCGTTGTTTAGAAAAGACAAACCGGAGGGCAAGTCCGACACCGACTGGATATTTTGCATCGCCAAGTGTGTGGCTATATTCGACTATGGGTGGATGATAATGTGTTGAATCACATTAGTAGAGAAAAGGACGCTCGAGAATTGTGGCACAAGCTCGAGCAATTGTATGCTTGGAATACGGGGAATAATAAGTTGTTCCTCATAAACAAATTATGAACTTAAAATATCGAGATGGGACTCCTCTATCGGATCATTTGAATGCATTCCAAGGCATCATTAATCAACTTGCCGGAATGGGCATCAAATTTGAAGAGGAGGTTCAAGTTTTGTGGTTGTTGGGCACATTGCCGGATACTTGGGAGACCTTTCGTACGTCGTTGTCCAACTCTGCCCCTGATGGTGTCATTTCGATGGAACTTTCTAAGGGGAACATGCTGAACGAGGAGGTCCGAAGAAAGGCATAGGGATCTTCGTCATAGTCGGATGTTCTTGTTACCGAAAGACGGGGGAGAGGTCAAAGCAGAGGTCCGAGTAATAGAGGGCCACAAAGAAGTAATTCCAAGGGAAGTATGTAAATATTGAATGCTACCATTGTGGTAAGAAAGGGCATACGAAAAAAGTTTGCCGGCAATTAAAGAAGGAGTATCGCCAAGGCCGAGAGAACTCTCAAAAGAAGGAAAGCGGTAGTAATGAAAAAGCCGAAGTAAATACTACTACCGAAAAATTCATTGTATGTTGCGATTATGATATGGTGAACCTTGCGAGAGATGATTCGAGTTGGGTGGTCGATAGTGTAGCTACGTGTCATGTTACATCACGTAGGGATTTTTATTCCTCTTATACTTCGGGTGACTATGGGATAGTCAAGATGGGTAACGATGGGTTATCCAAGATTGTTGGATGAGAGACGTACACTTGAGGTTCAACACCGGTGTGGAACTTGTTTTACGGAATGTGAAACATGTTCCGGATATGAGGCTAAATGTGCTTTCCGTTGGCTTGCTCGATGATGATGGCTATCATAGCAGTTTTGGCAAGGGAGTGTGGAAACTCACTCGAGGTTCCTTGATTGTCGGAAGAGGAGAGAAGACAGGGAAACTGTACGTAACACTTCCAAAGGTCACGATTAATTCCGTGAACACAATTGACAATAATGACATGGCCGAGCTATGGCATAAGAGGCTCGGTCACATGAGCGAGAAAGGGATGGAGCTATTGTCAAAGAATGAGGTGCTATCCGGGGTTCATAAGGTACATCTTAAAAGGTGCTTTCATTGTCTAGCCAGGAAGCAAAGTAGAGTCACTTTTAAGAGTCATACTCCTTCACGGAAGGAAAATATTCTTGATCTTGTACATTCCGATGTTTGTGGTCCTATGAAGACTAGGACGCTTGGTGGTTTCCGATATTTTGTCACATTCATCGACGATCATTCGAGGAAGGTGTGAGCATACACCTTGAAGACCAAAGATCAAGTTTTAGACATTTTAAATAGTTTCATGCCTCGGTGGAGAGAGAGACCGGGAAGAAGTTGAAGTGTATTCGGACAGACAATGGTGGAGAATACACTGGGCCTTTTGATGAGTATTGCCGAGAGCAAAGAATCCGACATCAAAAGACGCCACCGAAGACTCCGCAACTTAATGGCTTGACAGATAGGATGAATCGGACTTTGGTTGAGAGAGCTCGATGTTTGCTCTCACATGCCGAATTACCAAAGTCATTTTGGGGAGAAGCTTTGAACACGGCGGTTCATGTGATTAATTTGACGCCGTGTGTTCCTTTGAAGTTTGATGTCCCGGATAAAGTGTGGAGCGGTAAAGATATTTCATATCGCCACTTACGGGTTTTTGGATGTAAAGCATTTGTACATATTCCGAATGATGAGAGGTCAAAGCTTGATTCTAAGACGAAGCCATGTATTTTTATTGGTTACAGGCTTGATGAGTTCGGTGTATATTGTATGACTCGGTGACCAAGAAGCTTGTCCGTTCGAGAGATGTTGTTTTTGTTGAAGATCAAACGATGAATGATGTTGAGAATGGAGAGTCGGCTCCACAACATGATTATGATCTTATTGATATGGACCCCGTTCCTCCACAACATGTTGAGACACCCGGTGGAGAGGATGTCCAAAATAATGAACAACATGATGCCGGTGACAATGATGAGTTAGTTTAAGATGATACCGATGGAGTTCATCCCAAGCTACCAGTGATGAACATGCCATCTTTTGTTCCACATAGACGGTCGACGAGGGACCGTCATCCCTCCACTCGTTATTCGGCCGATGAGTATGTCTTACTCACCGACGAGGGAGAGCCCGAATATTTTGTGGAGGCTATAGAGGATGAGAACAAGAAGGAGTGGATGGATGCTATGCAAGACGAGATGAGCTCGTTGCATGAGAACAATACGTGCGAGGTGGTGAAGTTGTCGAAGGGCAAGAGAGCTTTGAGAAACAAACGGGTGTATAAGGTGAAGTCGGAGGAGCATGCTTCATTGCCCCGATACAAAGCTAGACTCGTAGTCAAGGGATTTAGTCAAAAGAAAGGCATTGATTTTGACGAAATTTTTTCTCCGGTTGTGAAGATAGGATCGATTCGATTGGTCCTTGGTACAGCGGCTAGTCTTGACCTTGAGATTGAGTAAATGGATGTCAAGACGGCATTTCTTCATGGGGACCTCGATAAGGAGATATATATATGAAGCAACCGGAAGGGTTTGAGGTCAAAGGGAAAGAGGATTATGTTTGTAGACTCCAAAAGAGTCTATACGGTTTGAAGCAAGCACCACGGCAATGGTATAAAAAGTTTGAGTCAGTTATGGGGAGCAAGGCTACTGGAAGACGACCCTAGACCATTGCGTGTTTTTCAAAAAATTTGGAGATGATTATTTTATCACCCTATTGCTTTATGTGGATGACATGTTGATCGTTGGTAAGAATGCCGAAAGGATTGCCAACTTGAAGAAAGAGTTGAACAAGTCTTTTGCCATGAAAGACTTAGCGGCCACTAAACAAATTCTTGGGATAAGAATCACTCGGGATAGAGCAGCCCGGAAATTGCACATGTCACAGAGCAATATATCGAGAAGGTACTTAAGCGCTTCAACATGGACAAAACTAAAGTTGTTAGTTCACCTCTTACTAATAATTTTAAATTGACGAGCAAGGATTGCCCTACGACGAAGGAAGAGATTGAGGAAATGGATAAAGTCCCTTATGCCTCTGCGGTCGGGAGTTTGGCGTATGCCATGGTATGTACGAGGCCCGACATTGCTCATGCCGTGGGAGTGGTGAGCCGTTTTCTATCGAATTCGGGAAAGAAGCATTGGGAAACCATAAAGTGGATATTTAGATATTTACGGGGTACTTCCAAATTGGGGATTACATTTGGAAATGGGAAAGCGATGCTTGTTGGATATTCCGATTCGGATATGGCTGGTAACGAAAATAACTGAAATCCACTTCCGGTTATTTGATGACGTTTGCAGGGGCAGCCGTGTCATGGCAATCGAGATTGTAAAAGTGTGTTGCCTTGTCAACAACGGAGGCCGAGTATATTGTGGCAGTGGAAGCCTGTAAAGAGCTCTTATGGTTGAAAATATTTTTACGAGAGCTAGGCTTCCGACAACGACGGTACGTGGTTCTTTGTGATAGTCAGAGTGCGATTCATTTGGCGAAGAATGCGATTTTTCACAAGAGAACAATACATATCGATGTGAGGTATCATTGGATTCGAGATGCATTGGAGGATGGTTTGTTTGAACTTGATAAAGTTCACATCGATGATAATGGTTCCGATATGTTAATTAAGGCGTTGAGTAGAGAAAAGGTTAAAGTGTGTTGTTCGATCACTGGGATGGCAAATTCTTCCTATATTCCGGAAAGGGGGAGATTTGTAGGAGTTATTTCTGAAATATAGGCATTCTCGGAGTCGACTGGATTCCGGGCCGCGGCACAAGCCATCCGAGCCGCGGCACACCACCTTGGCCGAACCCCCCCCCCCCCCCCCCCAGCTACTACACTCCGAGACACGGCCCCTGTCCATCCGAGCCGCGGCCCCCTGATATCACCCAACAACCCTGCCGAGCATCCTGTACTTCGGGCCGCGGCCCCCTGGGCGCATCCATCAGCTGGTTTTTGAAGTGTGCCGCAGCACACACCTTCCGGGCCGCGGCACCCGAAGTCAACAGGCGATTTGGGGGTCTTTTTAGCAGCACTTTGCTGCAGTTTTTTTCAGAATTCATCACCATTTTGAGAGAGAACAATAGAGAGAGATACAAGAGAGAAAAGAAAGAGAGAAAAATACTTGTTCGATTTCACGGAGGTGTATCGATCGGATCGTCGTGATTTATGACAAGAGCTTGGTAGCTATTGGGCAAATCTTTTCACCGGAATAGATCGAGGGTTTGACTCCGGAAGTTCGGGTATTTTTATTAGCTTTTTGTGTAAGCTATTTACGGTGTTTCCTTTTCTCGATCTTGTTGTTATTGTTGTATTCCAAATACTTGAAGATCGTTTATTACCATGTATTTGAAGATTGTTGTTGTATACCTCTAGTTTGTACTAGGGACGATTGTGTATTGTGAATTGGTGATAGTGGATTTAAGCGGCTTCGGTCCCGTGGTTTTTACTCTCGTTTTGAGGGGTTTTCCACGCTAAAAATTGTCTCATTGTTTATCATTTTTTGATATCATTTGTATTAATTGTCGAGTTGTAATTGATTACTCTACTCGTCGGTAACCTCGAAGTTACAATTGAAGATTGGGAAATTGTCAAACGAGGTTCTGTATTTTTTGTTGTGACGTCATTATTGTAGTTTTTTTCCAACATAATCATCCACAGAGGATGTACGGATCCATCAACAACACCAACCAGGGACATACTCACTAGTTCCATGTTAATATTCAAAGCTATTTGCCGAAAGCAGTCATAATACAAGATGTCTGTTGAACTTCCCATGTTCACAAATACATGCTGGACATTACAATCATGTATGGAAATAAGATACCATTTTCGTCATTCGACCTAAACTGATAGTGGGGCCTATTCGTGTGATTGGCATTATTCTCTACAGCTCGGGCGCATCAGCCTTGCTATGGTGCTTATGCGCCTTATGAGAATCACTGTTAGCTTGTCCCCCGATGATCATTTCTATTACCCCCTGTTTAGGTAGGGGAATGATATTTTCATTTTCATCCTGCTTTTGACCTATGTTCATGCATAGGTGAACGATGCCTTGATATCTTTCCATTCCGTCTATTCTGGTCTTCCTCTACGTGAACAAAAATCGCTTAAATTGCCTGTGTGAATCGACCTTTCTATCTCATCATGGAGATGTGTACATTTTCTGTGTATGCCCGTACTCATTATGATAACAACACTTGTCTGGTCTAGCTCCTCGCGGGGCTTCGGAATATGTTCGCAACCACTTCATCTTGGGGAACCTCTCAATGGCTAATAATACTTAATCCTGAGGCGAAACAAATGGTGTGTAGCGTTCAAGTCTCATCCGAATTCACACAAGACACGTCAGGCGGGGTCGAAAGGGTTTTCCGACGAGCTCCCTTAGATACTGAAGTCAGAAAAGGAGAGGTGAAAATATGAAATATGAAATATGAAATTATATAGAGTAGAAAGAGAAAAGTGTAACATCTTCTAATGTACAATTGAATAGTAGGGTAGTTCTGCGGTCCTCTTCTAATGTACTCCCAAGATAGGACGTGCGTTAGGACCCCAGTTGGTGACATCCAGTATTTTCCGGTTGAGATAGGGCTACACCAGGGGTCGGCGCTAAATCCTCTTCTCTTCGCTCTAATCCTTGACGTCATTTCGCGAGGGATTCAAGATGGCATCCCGTGGTGCATGCTTTTTGCTGATGACATTGTGTTAGTAGCGGAGTCGAGGAGGGAGGTGAACTCGAAGTTGGAGCTTTGGAGGGCTAAGTTAGAATCCCAGGGCTTGCGTGTGAGCCGGTCTAAGACCGAGTATCTCTGGTGTAACTTTAGTGGTGAGGCCAATGAAGAAGATGTTGAGGTAATGATTGCAGATCAGATTGTACCCCGTACGGATAAGTTCAAGTATTTGGGTTCGATCATTCAGAAGGAAGGTGAGTGTGAAGATGATGTCACGCATCGCATCAAGGCGGGGTGGCTAAGGTGGAGAGCAGCGACTGGGGTCCTGTGCGACAAGAAAGTCCCTCTAAAGTTGAAGGGTAAATTCTATAGAGCGGCAATCCGACCTGCAATGTTGTATGGCTCCGAATGTTGGGCGATGAAGAAGTCACTTGAGAGCAAGTTGGAAGTGGCTGAAATGAGAATGTTACCTTGATCGTGTGGTCGCACAATGTTAGATAGAATTGCGAACGGGGTTTTCAGGAACGCGCTGGAAGTGGCGCCCATTTCAGCGAAAGTTAGGGAAGGGAGATTGAGATGGTTTGGCCACGTCCGCAGGAGGCAGGCATCTGCTCCGGTGAGGAGGGTCGAGAGTTTAATGGTTGTCGGGGAGAGGAGGAGGCGGAGGCCAGGGAGGACGTGGGAGGAGCAACTGAGATTAGATTTGAATGCCTTAAACCTTTCCGAGACCATGACTGTTGATAGGTACGCTTGGAGGCGCCAGATCAGAGTTGTGGATTCTTTTGTAGGGAGCGGTGCTGTAGTAGAGAGCCTCAGGGTTGGGTTGTCTCGGTTAGCTTTGACCTAGAGCATTGCATTTTTATTTTTATTGTATATTTTATCATATTGTCTTTGCGTGTGGTGTATTTTTGACAGGGAGCTGTGCGCAGAGCTAACCTCTCTTTTGTTAGAGCAGCGTTCATCGGGAGTGAAGTAGCCAAATTCCGCTTAGGTAAGCCCCATGTGGATCAAGCCATGGGCTCAGGTATGGTCTCGAGCTTTTTTGGATCATATGTTTTCCTTTGTATTTATCACACAAGATTCTGCTGTGCACTAAGCTGGGGGTCTTCACGGAAACAGCCTCCCTACCGTAATAAGTAGGGGCATGGTCTGCGTACATCATACCCTCCCCAGACCCTGCTCTGAGCGGGATATACTGGGTATGTTTGGTTTGGTTTGGTTTGGTTTTGGTAGTTATGCGGTCCACCAAGAATGTACTTGGTGAATATACATCAAATTAAAATGTACTTAATTCTCACCATTAAATTGATTGTAAATATAATAAAATCAGTAGTACTAAATCTTAGTCATATGTATATTGTAAATCTAGTACATGTATTTTGTTAGAGTCGTACTTTTAGAATTGAAATTACGTATTTAACCTTTTATTTTTTATATTAAAAATAAATTTCACACCTAAATAAATTTTTTTATTTTTTCCAATTCGGTCATTTTTTATTTATGAATTTGTCTATATTCCACTACGGAATTCTGAAAAATTATTTTACCGGGTGTAATGCCCTTTACCCAAAAAAAAAAAGAATTCTGGAAAATCTAAAAAATCTGAAAAGTTCCGGAAAATCTAAAAAATCTGAAAAAAAAAATAAAAAAAATTCTGAAAATTCCGCAAAATTTAAAAAATCAAAAAAAAAATCAGAACTTTTATTTTTTAAGAAAAATTATCTTGAATAATAATATTAAAAATAAGATCTTTTATTTAAAATTCAAAAACAAAAAGTAAAAAATAAAAAAATTAGTAAAATCTAAAATAAAATTCTGAAAATTCTGAAAATATTAATATTAAAAATAAGAACTTTTACTTTTTATTTTTGAATTTTAAATGAAAGATCTTATTTTTAATATTATTATTCCAGATAATTTTTTTAAAAAAATAAAAGTTCCAATTTTTTTTCAGGTTTTTTAAATTTTCCGAATTTTAATTTTTTTATTTTACTTTTTATTTTCGAATTTTAAATAAAAAAAATTCTGATTTTTAATGTTATTCCATATATTTTTTTAAAATAAAATAAGTTTCGATTTTTTGTCAGATTTTTTAAATTTTCCATGATTTTCAGAATTTTTTTATTTTTTACTTTTTATTTTCGAATTTTAAATAAAAATTCTGATTTTTAATATTATTCCATATCTTTTTTTCTTAAAAAATAAAAGTTCCTATTTTTTTGTCAAATTTTTTAAATTTCCCAGAATTTTCATATATTTTTTTACGTTTTATTTTTGAATTTTAAATAAAATATCTGATTTTTAATATTTATTCCAGATAATTTTTCTTAAAAATAATTGTTCTGATTTTTTTTCAGATTTTTTAAATTTTGCAGAATTTTCCAGATTTATTTTTATTTTTTTCCAGATTTTTCAGAATTTTTTTTACTTTTTATTTTTCTGACGGAAATTCTTAACGCTATCCACAACATTTGTGTGATTTCAAAATTTTTGAAAGCTTTTGATGTCGAATGAAAAAAAAAGGTTGTGGTGTAACTTCAAATTAACCCAAAAAGCTTTTAGTGTAAAAAAAATTTATCCATATATATATATATATATATATATATATATAGATAATTCAGTCATTATCATTCAGTATTTATCATTCAGTAATTGTCACTCAGTAAATTTCACTCATTAATGATCATTTGTCACTCATATTCAATCATTGTATTCATCGTTCAGAGTAATTCTATCGTCATTCATCATCAATCTAGTTGGAGAATCGTGCGGTGTTTATCATCGTTGTCATTTCATAGTGTGCTGTGTGTGAGGAGTGGTGCACGCTATGTACTCTCTTTAGCGTGCGCTAATTGAGTACGGGTAGCGCACGCTACCTCTCAATACTAGCGCACGCTAGTATGTTTCAAGCAGACAGTCCAGAAGGCACTGGACTACAGTTGGGTTATATGTAGCACAGGCTACGAATGGTAAGTAGCGCGCGCTAGTAGGTCGGAGTAGCGCACGCTATGCGGCCGGTGTAGCACGCGCTAAGGACGGATCAGGCAGAGTCCAGTGGCTACTAGACTGCATTGGATAGATGCCTAGCGCACGCTACGAGTAGATTAGCATACGCTAATCGGTGTAAGTAGCGCACGCTGAAGCCTATGTGTAGCGCACGCTACCGCGATCAGATCAGAGGACAGGAGGTTCTGGACTCCAATACTGGGCATCAGATAACTCGTTAGCGCACGCTAACCATTTATGTTAACGCACGCTAATTAAAGGAGGTAGCGCACGCTACAAGAGGTACGTAGCGCACGCTACCGTTGCGATCAGAGGGTACTGGACTACCCAGTACACCCGTTAGCGCACGCTACGCACAGGAGCTAGCGCACGCTAACTGGGATTTGCTATATATAGGACAGTCCAGTCCTTTATCGTCATTTGTCATTTCTCTTCGTTTCTTCGACGGTTTTGAGCGATTCCAGGCGTTTTGGAGAGTATTCTTCGAGGTGTAATCATCAATCATCATCTTCAAGTCTTTGAGTTGGATTAATCATCACTTCATCATCTCCATTACATCAAATCAAAGGTAATGATTTCTTGAACCTAGAATTTCGGATATTTGGGGTTTTCCTTCCGATTTCTTCGTATGAACTTAGATTGTTGTTGGAATATGTTAGATATCGATTATCTACCTTGGATAAATGTGTTCCTACGGATTTAATGGCTATTTGGGGAATATTTCAAGAACCCTTGGGGTTGACTTCGGTTAATTTGGGGATTTTCCGATTGATGTTGTTGTAATCTTGAATTGTGGATTCCTATTGGATTATTAATGCCATTGATATTGTTTTACTGGTTTGAATCAATCTTTTGGAAGTTGGTTTCGATAATTTGGGATTGGTTGTAACCCACGGGCAGGATGTTTACTACATATTCGTTAGAGTGCATCTTTGAGTTCGGATATTGTTGTATCAACGTTTGAGTTGGTTATAATCGTGGTTGATACGTATATTGAGCGTTTGTTGTTAATTGTCATTCAAGGTTGTTCGAGCGACTGACATTTCATTTAGGACGTTGTTCGTGGAAGGACATTGTTCACCGGTGTTGTGTAAGTTAATTCTTACTCAGTTAAAAGGATATTCACTCCTTTTGTTGTTGTTCATTCATAGTCATAATTCATTCATAAAGTACTAACTGTATTGAGACTTGTAATTGTCACTTAATCATTTCACTCACGAGGAACGACGGTTTCAATCATTTCTTTGAGCTATCATTCATTTCACCATCATTTCATCTTGGTGAGTCATTATTGATTTTCGATGTCACTTTTGTTATATCGTGGCATTCCGGGTCATACTGACGTGCCGGTTGGTATGTGTAGTATTTTCATGTCGGGCACATATAAAGTCGTGTGTTGGTTGTTGGCTTCACATTGGACTGTGCACACGAGACGATCACTTCGTGAGACTGATTAGGTACAAGACCACACGTGTATTCGATCGATACTCGTTGGTGGCTTGTGCACGGACACATTTCCATCCTGGGCGTAGTATGGCACCATTCCTTGAGCCGTATTGTTAGTTGATTCATATAGCATGTTTGATTGCTTATGTTTTCAACAGGATTGTGTTTATTCAACTCTTGAGGATTTTTGTTCTGTGTAACTGACCCCGTTGGGGGATATTGTCTTTCAGGTCATGGCAAGGCAAAAGCACGGGAAGAGCATGTTGACGGCGAGGAGTCCCAGTGATACTAGTAGGGGGCCCCAGTCCTTTCATTCACCATGTTTTCTTTATTTTATTTCCGCTGCAGATTTCCGTTTGGATATTGAGTTCATTCAGTGTTGTATATTTTATCTCCATATAAAATATACTTGTATTCGGTTGTTATCTTGGGTGTGTTGTAATAAAACTCCTCATCGGAGTGATTGACAACATATTGTGGTTCGGTACTGCAATTATATTATTTAATTCATTCATTTTCATTCGCCTGGTGGGTCCCAGTCGGGGGTCCACGGCACTGTAATTTCCACCTAGTTTGGGGTGTTATAGAGTTGGTATCGGAGAGTGGTTTTGAATACTACCTTTCGAGTCATGTCTCATTTGAAATCATCGCTCATCAGACTAGTATCATTGGACTTTCGCGTCACGTGTGACCTGTGCAAGAGCCGAGCCCTTCAGACCAAAGAACAATAAGATTTCATCATTTATCATTTTCATTTGTAATCAAGTCGATCATGCGAATTCATTAATCACTCAGTTCATTTCATTGTTCAGTTGTTGATCTTGAGGATCATATCATTAATCTTGTTAACTTGTTCAAGATATTCATTTCAAGAATTTCATCAGATAATCACGTCAATTCAGTTGATCATTCATGTAATCATTGTATTTGAGCGCGTATGCTCATTTTCATCATTTCATAATATAATCATAATGTGATATTCATGCGAGATATATAATTATCATATGACTTTTCACTTTAATATGGAAAGAGCTGGCAGAGGACGCGGGGGAAGAGGCCGTGGTGCAGGCCGAAACCCGAGAGCTCGTGTGAATACACATGCGAATGCTAGGAATAATGCTAACTCATCGAGCAGTGACGCTGCCACTCATTCACCTGGACGTGATCATTCACTATCGGGGAGTCGTACCCGGGACACAGCTCAATCAGAAGGTGTTCGGGTTGATCCACTCGCTTTTATGCAGGGCATGATGGCCCAAATGACTCAGATGGCACAACTAATGGAGACAATGCATAACTCAACTACTCAAAATCAACAGGCTCCTCCGCCGCCACCTCAGAGGCAAGAGAGGGGTGTAAGCAGTATCATTGGCGATATCTCTCGCCAGCGACCACCCACCTTCGAGGGCTCATCTGAGCCGGCGGATATTGTTCATTGGCTTGAGCATTTCAAGAAGTTATTTGCTATGGTGGATTGGCCTGAAGGGCATAAAGTTTCAGTTGCGGCTTACTATCTTGGTAAGGGCGCACATTCATGGTGGTTATCGTTGAAGCCCACCGACGGATCATGTACATGGGATCAATTCAAAACTCTCATGATGGAGAGGTATTATCCAGCCCCACTCAGGGAGGCTAAGTTGTCGGAATTACTCACTCCCGACCTCTCAGCGGACGATGATGTTCTCGCCATCGCTGAGAAATTTCAAGAACTTCTTCCGTTCGCCTCATCTATCATTCACTCCGAGGCGGATAAGATTAAGTCTTTCAGCAAGAGGTTGAAACCTCGTATGCGACTACAGTTGCTTAAACATCATTGCACCACCCTGGCCGAATTCATCGAGAAAGCTCTTACTTATGAGCTTACTGCTAAGGAGATTGCGAAGCAGCAACCTTCATCTGCTGGCAAGAAGTCAAAGAATCGTAATCAGTCTGACGGCAGTCAGGCCACTTTCAAGAAACCTCGTGCGGGCTCTACTTTTTCTGAGCGACCTCCTATGGCGCCTAAACCCGCGGAATCTCAGTCATGAGCGGCCAGTTCGGCCATCACCTGTTTCAACTGTGAAGAACAGGGTCATTTCAGTACCAAGTGTCCGAGGCAGACTGTCACGTGCCATAACTGTGGAATTGCTGGGCATAGGGCCCGTTTTTGCCGAAGGGACTCTAAACCTACTCCGGCATCATCTCAGGCCCCAGGACATTTAGTGGTGCAGAATCAGGCCACTCAGTCAGCGTCATTCAAGACGACAGGAGCTAATATAGGCGGAGCCAAGAGCTATCAGACGGGAGCGTCCGGTTCGGGGGCCGGCAAGCCCCGAATTTATGAGATGAAGAAGACCGACGATCCAGAGGCCCAAATGATCTCAGGTACACTCGATATTCTATCTCAACCTGTGTGTACCCTTTTTGATACTGGTGCATCGCATTCATTCATTTCCGAGTCATGTTTGAGTAGACTACGTCTAGGTAGTGCTACTAGTTGTGAGCCTTATGTCATTGGTCTACCTGATGGTAGACGAATTATCAGAAATCGTGAGATTCAGAATTGTCCGATTCATCTTCATGGCCGTGTATGGCCAACGGACCTAATCGTGGTAGAATTGCCGAGAGAGGACGTCATTTTGGGTATTGATTGGATCGATCGTCACGATGCCATCATTAGTGTCCGTAAGCGTATGGTCACTATCATTTCAGACGATGGGGTTGAATGTATTTTTCAGGGAGGTAATCCCGGCTGTTCTGGTAAGGTCATTAACTTGATGAAAGCAGTGAAATTACTCAGTCAGGGGTGTGTTGGTTATTGGTGCTATATGACCAAAACCGAGAAATCACCAGTAATGTTGACGGATATTCCGGTAGTGAGGGAATATGCCGATGTTTTTCCAGACGAGTTACCTGGTTTGCCTCCACAGAGAGATGTGGAATTCATGATTGAGTTGGAGCCCGGTACATCCCCGATATCGAAGGCACCGTACCGGATGGCCCTGACCGAAATGCAGGAATTAAAGAACCAACTTGAGGAGTTGTTCGAGAAAGGTTATATCCGACCGAGTGCGTCCCTGTGGGGAGCACCACTGTTATTTGTCAAGAAGAAGGATGGTTCGTTCCGCTTGTGTATTGATTACCGGGAATTGAACCGGGTGACGATCAAGAATAAATATCCTCTACCCTGTATCGATGATCTTTTGGATCAACTTCAGGGAGCTTCAGTATTTTCCAAGATCGACTTAAGATCTGGATATCATCAGTTGCGAATACGAGAGTCGGATATTGCTACGACGGCGTTCCGAACACGCTATGGTCATTATGAGTTTTGGTAATGCCGTTTGGGTTAACTAATGCACCTGCGGTATTCATGGAGTTAATGAATCGGGTTTTCATCGACTATTTAGATCGGTTCGTGGTTGTCTTCATTGATGATATTTTAATTTATTCTCGTAACCGGGAGGAGCATGAGTTTCACCTTCATCAGGTACTCGACGTGTTGAGACGAGAGCAACTTTATGGGAAGTTTTCCAAATGTGAATTCTGGATGTCCGAAGTGACGTTTCTCGGACATGTAATTTCATCAGACGGAGTTCGTGTTGATCCTCAGAAGACGGAGGCTATCCGAGATTGGCAACCTCCGAAGAATGTTAAGGAAATCCGAAGTTTCCTCAGATTAGCTGGTTATTATCGGCGATTTGTGGAAGGATTTTATAAAATCGCTCAACCCATGACGAACCTTTTAAGGAAAGATAAGAAATACACGTGGTCGGACGCGTGTCAACAGAGTTTTGAGGAACTCAAGTGCCGGTTAACTTCAGCACCTGTCCTTTCTTTACCACAAGGGACGGAAGGATTTGTGGTTTATAGTGATGCGTCCGGACAGGGTCTCGGATGTGTACTCATGCAGAATGGGAAAGTTATTGCTTATGCTTCACGGCAATTGAGACCTTACGAGGTTAATTATCTGACCCACGACCTGGAGCTAGCAGTCGTGGTGTTCGCATTGAAGATTTGGCGTCATTATCTTTATGGTGTTACCTGTCAGATATTCACCGATCATAAGAGTTTAAAGTATATATTTACTCAGAAGGAGTTAAATATTCGACAGAGGTGGTGGTTGGAACTAATCAAAGATTATGATATCGAGATCCTTTACCACCCGGGCAAGGCGAACGTTGTCGCTGATGCCTTGAGTCGCAAGTCCGTTCAGGAGCAGATGCTTGCTCGATTAACAGTTCAGAAGGAACTTCAACAGGAATTTTTGAGACCCGAGATCGAGGTCTGGTTACAGCGTGTTCAGGGACAGCTTTGTATGCTGGAGATTTCATCGCCACTTGAAGAGGCGATCAGAGTGAATCAGGGTTCGGACCCATTTTTGTTGCGCATCTGCGAGGATGTGGCTCAGGGGAAAGCCCCTGGCTTTGTGGTCCACGAGGATGGACTCTTGAGATTTAAGAATCGGTTGTGCGTACCGGCGAATGACGAGTTGAAAAACTCAATTTTGAGAGAAGCTCATGCTACCCCTTATTCCGTTCATCCGGGGGCTAGCAAGATGTATAAAGACTTGAAACAAAATTACTGGTGGAGTAATATGAAGCGAGAAGTCGCGGAATTTTTTTCGAGATGTTTGACCTGTCAGCAAGTCAAGATAGAACATCAGCGACCGGCGGGTATGCTGAAACCTCTCCCTATTCCAGAGTGGAAGTGGGAAGATATTTCAATGGACTTCATCACGAGTTTGCTGACGAGTCGTCGTGGCATGAATACAATCTGGGTAATTGTGGACTGCTTAACTAAATCAGCTCATTTTCTTGGAATTAAGGATACGTGAGGTCCCGAGAGACTTGCCCAGTTGTTTATCAAGGAGATAGTGAGACTGCACGGTACTCCAAAAAGTATCGTTTCCGATCGTGACGAACGATTCGTATCTCATTTTTGGAAATCAGTTCATCGTGCTATGGGAACTCAGCTTAATCTCAGTACAACTTTTCATCCTCAGTCCGACGGACAATCAGAGAGCACTATTCAGACTTTGGAGGACATGTTGAGGGCATGTGTCCTCGATTGGGAAGATGATTGGGAAGCCCAACTACCGTTGATCGAGTTCACGTACAATAATAGTTGGCATTCTTCGATTAAGATGGCACCTTACGAGGCCTTGTACGGTCGTCGTTGTCGATCTCCTTTGTGTTGGGATGACTTATCAGAATCAATCGGCACCGAGCCCGATATGCTTATAGCCGCCCGAGAGAAGGTAACTTTGATCAGGAGTCGTTTGTTGACCGCTCAGAGTCGACAGAAATCTTATGCAGATAATCGTCGTCGACCATTAGAGTTCGAGACAGGTGACCATGTTTTGGTCAAGGTATCCCCGAGTCGTGGTATCTTCTGTTTTGGGAAGAGAGGGAAGTTGAGTCCTAGATTCATTGGACCGTTTGAGATTTTGGATCGAGTAGGCGAGTTAGCTTATCGATTGGCCCTACCTCCGGTGTTGAGCCGAATTCATAATGTGTTTCACATCTCTCAGTTACGGAAGTATGTTGCCAACCCAAGCCACATACTTCAGTTTGACGAAATCGAGATCGCCGATGATCATTCATATGAGGAGCGTCCTATACGAGTTAGAGCGGCGAATCAAACAGTTGAGAAATAAAGCGATTCCTTTGGTTAAAATTCAGTGGTCTATACACGGAGTCGAAGAGGCTACTTGGGAAACCGAGGATAATATGCGGGAGAGTTATCCCGAGTTGTTTGACCCTTAGTTTCGGGGACGAAACTCTTTTAAGGGGGGTGTATGTAATACCCGGTTGTAATTCAGTCATTATCATTCAGTATTTATCATTCAGTAATTGTCATTCGGTAATTTTTACTCATTAATGATCATTTGTCACTCATATTCAATCATTGTATTCATCGTTCAGAGTAATTGTATCGTCATTCATCATCAATCTAGTTGGAGAATCGTGCGGTATTTATCATCGATGTCATTTCATAGTGTGCTGTGTGCGAGGAGTGGCGCACGCTACGTACTCTCTTTAGCGTGCGCTAATTGAGTATGGGTAGCGCACGCTACCTCTCAATACTAGCGCACGCTAGTATGTTTCAAGCAGGCAGTCCAGAAGGCACTGGACTGCAGTTGGGTTATATGTAGCGCACGCGACGAATGGTAAGTAGCGCGCGCTAGTAGGTCGGAGTAACGCACGCTATGCGGCCGGTGTAGCGCGCGCTAAGGACGGATCAGGCAGAGTCCAGTGGCTACTGGACTGTATTGGATAGATGCCTAGCGCACGCTACGAGTAGATTAGCGTACGCTAATCGGTGTAAGTAGCGCACGCTGAAGCCTGTGTGTAGCGCACGCTACCGCGATCAGATAAGAGGACAGGAGGTTCTGGACTCCAGTACTGGGCATTAGATAACTCGTTAGCGCACGCTAACCATTTATGTTAACGCACGCTAATTAAAGGGGGTAGCGCACGCTACAAGAGGTACGTAGCGCACGCTACCGTTGTGATCGGAAGTCTTGGACTAAGACACCCGTTAGCGCACGCTACGCACAGGAGCTAGCGCACGCTAACTGGGATTTGCTATATATAGGACAGTCCAGTCCTTTATCGTCATTTGTCATTTCTCTTCGTTTCTTCGACGATTTTGAGCGATTCCAGGCGTTTTGGAGAGTATTCTTCGAGGTGTAATCATCAATCATCATCTTCAAGTCTTTGAGTTAGATTAATCATCACTTCATCATCTCCATTACATCAAATCAAAGGTAATGATTTCTTGAACCTAGAATTTCGGATATTTGGGGTTTTCCTTTCGATTTCTTCGTATGAACTTAGATTGTTGTTGGAATATGTTAGATATGGATTATCTACCTTGGATAAATGTGTTCCTACGGATTTAATGGCTATTTGGGGAATTATTTCAAGAACCCTTGGGGTTGACTTCGGTTAATTTGGGGATTTTCCGATTGATGTTGTTGTAATCTTGAATTGTGGATTCCTATTGGATTATTGATGCCATTGATATTGTTTTGCTGGTTTGAATCAATCTTTTGGAAGTTGGTTTCGATAATTTGGGATTGGTTGTAACCCACGGGCAGGATGTTTACTACGTATTCATTAGAGTGCATCTTTGAGTTCGGATATTGTTGTATCAACGTTTGAGTTGGTTATAATCGTGGTTGATACGTATATTGAGCGTTTGTTGTTAATTGTCATTCAAGGTTGTTTGAGCGACCGACATTTCATTTAGGAAGTTGTTCGTGGAAGGACATTGTTCACCGGTGTTGTGTAAGTTAATTCTTACTCAGTTAAAAGGATATTCACTCCTTTCGTTGTTGTTCATTCATAGTCATAATTCATTCATAAAGTACTAACCGTATTGAGACTTGTAATTGTCACTTAATCATTTCACTCACGAGGAACGACGGTTCCAATCATTTCTTTGAGCTGTCATTCATTTCACCATCATTTCATCTTGGTGAGTCATTATTGATTTTTGATGTCACTTTTGTTATATCGTGGCATTCCGGGTCATACTGGCGTGCCGGTTGGTATGTGTAGAATTTTCATGTCGGGCACATATAAAGTCGTGTGTTGGTTGTTGGCCTCACATTGGACTGTGCACACGAGACGATCACTTCGTGAGACTGATTAGGTACAAGACCACACGTGTATTCGATCGATACTCGTTGGTGGCTTGTGCACGGACACATTTCCATCCCGGGCGTAGTATGGCGCCATTCCTTGAGCCGTATTGTTAGTTGATTCATATAGCATGTTTGATTGCGTATGTTTTCAACAGGATTGTGTTTATTCAACTCTTGAGAATTGTTGTTCTGTGTAACTGACCCCGTTGGGGGATATTGTCTTTCAGGTCATGGCAAGGCAAAAGCACGGGAAGAGCATGTTGACGGCGAGGAGTCCCAGTGAGACTAGTAGGGGGTCCAGTCCTTTCATTCACCGTGTTTTATTTATTTTATTTCCGCTGCAGATTTTCGTTTGGATGTTGAGTTCATTCAGTGTTGTATATTTTATCTCCATATAAAATATACTTGTATTCGGTTGTTATCTTGGGTGTGTTGTAATAAAACTCCTCATCGGAGTGATTGACAACATATTGTGGTTCGGTACTGCAATTATATTATTTAATTCATTCATTTTTATTTCTTTTCATGGCCCCATGGTCACGCATGACTGTAATATCCGCCTAGTTTGGGCTGTTATATATATATATAATGTGCTACATTATAATATATGTGGTTAAGATGTAGTACAATCATGTATGATAAATTTACTATTAATCCAAAGGTTACAATTAAGTACATTTTAAGGTAATATATATTAACCAAATATAAGGAAGGGTGAACCCTAGAATTTCACACGATATTTTAGGTTTTCCTGAAACAGGAAAACAAATCCACAATTATGGCCAGCATGCCATCTACCCTTGCGAACTCCTCCAAATCTTTGGACTTGTAATCGACTTGGTTTAACAGGTAAGATCAGCAAGTTGGGATGGCCATCTTTGTATACCCTTTGATCGTCTGCCTTGTTATTTTCTCCTGATATGGAGAATGTACTTTCTTTCCTGAAACATTAACCAATTTAAAAGATGCAATATCTCGATGATTTAAATTAACATCATTTCACTTAAATAATTTTTTGGAGTACTTTACCTAATAATATTTCGAATACGACACTAGTTACAAAAATTTTAAGGTGCTCACATAGATATCATATTTGTATGTATATTTACCCCCAAATTGTATAATTGTATTGTTATCCAAACATGGGCTTCCATATTCACCGTCTGTGTTCAAAACTCATATTATGCTGAAATAATAAAAAATAAAGTTATAAGCACACAAACTTAAATGGATTTATTGTGTTTGTATTAAATGAAAAAGAGAGAAAATCACTATGCTGTCAGTAATTAGAATGAAGTAGAGCGAAAAGAAATACTTTAATATTTTTTGAATATAATATAATAGGGATATTTAAAAAAATATACAAGTTAGAAATACAATTTTAAAAAATCCTAATTTTTGAAAAAAAAAATATTTTTTTGCAAGATTGCAATCATAACAATAACAGAAGTCACGCTTATATAATAAATTTACAATTATATAATTCAAAAGTTTGTACACACTATTTTAGTATGTTACACCCTCTCTGTCGTTTTGAATACATTGTATGAATCTAGAATTTTTGAATTTTTTGAACGAAGATTCTATTTTTGGGTTTAGTGATAGTTAAATTGCAATTTTGCAAAATTTCCTTGTAAAAATAAGGGATATTTATTTTGTCAGGGAACATTACAAACTTGTTTTTGCTTTTGCAGCACATTCGTACTCTCCCAATTATGGCAAACATGTCCAAAGATCCAACGACATTGTAAACAACCACCTCTCAAATGGATTATCACGCAATTATCATTCACCAGAACTGGAAAACTGTGAGTTGATATATTATTCATCCGAGTTCATAACACAATATGAACCCAAAAACAACAAATGTGTGGATGATTTCAATTGATCAAGGTATCATTTATTTATTTCTCTTGAATTGCCGGAAACTCATGCCAATCAAGCATATTTCTCTGAAATTAAAGTCAACACAAAAATATGAAAAAAAAAAAAAATCAAATCGGTTCAGATCAAACTATACTGGATATGGTACTTACCACTTGATTCACGTACACCAGCACGATTGGAAAACTATTCTCACTCCTTAGACTACCTCTTATTCCCATGACCCATAAAAAAACTTGATAATCACAAACAAATATTAATCATCTCTAACACCTAGCGTTCAGAGATTAGTAAACATGAGATATTGGTGCCTTGGGTCTAGGAAGCACGAACACGGACATGAATCGGACATACGAGACACGACAATGAGACGAACTTATTTAACATGAAATAGGACACGGCACGACTAAAATACCTAATTTTAAGTGTGCGCTTCATAGCCTTGGGTACACATCAGCAAAACGCAGCTGCTCCTACCATATATACAACTTCATACACTTCTCAGATAATTGATCTTTATTAGCAATCACATCAGATTTAACCAATTCTACCATTGGAAGATATTTTCTCCAACGACCTCATCTTATCTAGCAACTGTTGAATGGTATTTGATGCATCCTGTGGAAAAAGAAAATAGTGAGTTCCGAGAACAAAAAATAAATAAAAAGTACTAAACAAGCTGAAAAAAGAAAGGCCGGACCTTAAATTTCTTCCTCAAATTTTCTTCCTCTTTGTCACGGCGCTCCCTCTCTTCTGAAAATATATCTATTAAACTCCCCTGTTCTTTATATAGCTCCTCATATTTCTGTGTTGCCTCTTGCAGCTGATCAAGTGAAAAAACGGCATCAGCTTAAATGCTGCATGGTTTAATACAGCTACACCACTCTGCCATCTAAAGATTTTCCGTTACCATCCATGCAGTTTGAACTAGATAAATTAGATCTAGTATAGCTAATAAAACATTATAGATTAGTACTAATTTCAGAACCTATTCGCTCATTTATGTTCCACTTAATATTTGCCATTATCATCCATACATGTACTATTTGACTTCTCACTTATGCTCCACTTAATATATACAGAAAACTAAACAAACAAAAGAACAAAAAAACATTGTTGTTAAAGGTGATGTGGGCACAAGGCGAGGACAAAAGTGAGGCGCAAAAAAAAAAAATAATAATAATTAAATGATAAAACTTATAAACATGTAATGACAAGAAAATATAACTATACAACAACACTACCCCGATGCCTCAACGGCTCCCGCAAAAAGCGGGGTAAAGGGATCGGATGTACGCAGTCTTACCCCTGTGTTCTCAACACAAAGGCTGTTTCCGAATGATCCAAATGAAAATTGCATCAAGCATTGCATGGAATGACTGCTACTTCATGATAAAAAGAAGTGCAGTCAGTTCAGTAAGTCGTTTTGGTTTATTCCTTCATAATCCATAACCAAGGAATAGGGAGTGTTTGGCTCCATTGGAAACAATGGAATGACAAGAAAATATAAATATCCAGAAAAAAAAAATTAACAAAAATAAAGTGTCAAACCATATAAACAACTTTAAAAGTGCTCAAAAAACTAACGATACAGAGGCACGTCGAGGCGCATGTAAAAGGCGCACCAAGGAGCACAACGACACGCGCCTCGCTAACATCTCCCACCTTTGGCCTTAAGAGGCAATTTCCACTTTCATCTGTGCGCATCTCACCTCAGGCAATGCAAGAAGGATTCTTTTATTTTCAACAAAGAACTAGTCAAGAAGGAGCAATATTAGTACTAGTAGCATACATTGTTTTAATTCTTAAACTATCATAATTGCGATTAGGCACAAAAAGTACGATAGCCTCTTTCGTTTGTTGGAAACTACAGACAGGTACTGCTAACATTTATGAGACAAAAGTAGAATCATGTATTAAACAAATCAAATCTTAGTGACTGGTGTCATTTTTCACTTCTTTCTTTAGTGTAGGATTAATGTTTCTTTGGCCCTGGTACCCTTGAAAGAGATGAGAAAAACATCAATAATCAACGAATTGGTAATTTATTAGAAGTAGTTAGATCCTTTCATAGGGTCTAATAAACAAGACAAGTACATAGTCCTCTCCCGTGGGGAAACATAGCTGATCTCAACATAAAAAGGAGCATATCTTAACATTGACCATACTAATCAACTAGGAGCATCGTTTTACCACACTAGTCAACTAGAAGTATCATTGTACAAAAGAAATCATGTGATGCGACATGACTAAAGCAAATATCTCAACTCATGCCCGCCAACTCCTCGCTGTCTCATGATATTTTGATGCAAACGTAAAAAATTATGATGATGGCGGTTTTGAAATTTCATCTTATTCTCCTTCGTATGAAGGTTGCAACAGGATAGGCATCCGGCATAAAAACTTTGCTGGTCTGCTCTTTGCATGGATTTCTAGTACTAACTAATTTTAGACCATTGAGTTCTAGTACTAACTAATTTTAGACCATTGAGTTACACTATAATCTTCATGCAACCATAGTCGGGATTAAGTAAGGTGCAACTGATAACGATGATGAAGAACACATCAGGTTTCTAACTAGCAAAAGGGTACTGTATACCTTAGCTTCAAGAGACTTAGATCTTTCTTTTTCTTTTTGCAGGTCATGCAACAATTCACCAAGAATCTCTTTTTCTTTCCGTTTCAATCTGTGAATGCAGTAAAATAGAATTATTTGGTGAGATGACAGAACAGCCAACAGATAAATTCATAATTCGGATGGAATATGTACCTTTCTTTCAACAGGAGATTCTCTTCTTTCAATTGTGTTAAAGCATGAGAATTGGAACTTGATGGTGAGAACTCATTGTTGTTATTACCAATGTCCTATTTATCACATGTAACAACGAACATATATTAAAAACTAAGAAACTCATTTTATGGGCATTAAGCAAGATAGATTACTAGGAGATTATGCTTATATGCTACTCCCTCAGAGGGAATGCACGGGTTTTGAGAAAGTCAAGGAGAGATGTTTTTTTTAATGGAAAAGTGGAGGATAGATGTATTTTTGAAATTCAGCCAATGTAACTTCATTTGTTCATCAAGAGAATAAGCTCGACACAATTAGAGCTCTACATAGCCAATAAAGATTCCTAATTAAAGACATTGTTGATTTTTAACTGTTTGATGTGCAAAACAAAACCTCCAGATGAAACACCATGCCACAATAGAAGAACTAAACTTTATCAACACCGGAAACACTTTTCACATTTGTGAATACACAATTGATAACCTTCAAATTCCCATATAAGCAGTCACATGCTCACTAAATAAATCATTCTCTTGATGTAAGATAGTAAAAAACTTGCACAAATCGTAAGTCAATAAGGATTTTGAGAATCCATGTTCGCATAGAATTCAATACCAAGTGGAAAATTCACCTGTGAGTTTGAATTTCTGGTTGTTTGGGCAGGAATTTCAGCAGGTGAGTTAGTTCTTGCAGCTTCAGGACTTCTCAACTCTGATGGCTTATGAGATCCATCTTTCCTAAAAGATATCTTAGCGGATGAACCATTAGTCTGTTCTCTGGGAGTTTGATTTTGCCTATCATTGTTGCTTACATCCTCTTCAGAAGATGAGGATTGCTCAGCATAACTTGGTCTCTTCCTAAGTATTCCGACATCCCCCTTCCCACTCACATGCCCATAATTATTACCTTTGTCCACGAACTTGATCTGCGTCTTGTTACTTGAAGCAACACTTTTCTTCTTCAATGGAGGACTTTGAAAAAAAGAATCCGGTGACTTCTCTGGAAAAATTTACATTCATCAGCCAGACCCTCAACAATAATATAACAGATGTCCGTTGAGTTCTTTATTTTCCAATCGTTCGTTCTCACTTATTTCCTATTTCATTGTTTTTATTTTTTAATAAAATATTATTTTCATTCTTGAGGTGTTGGCTTTAACTTTCGGTGAAGACGTGGACCTTTCCCGTTACCTCGTTCATGAGCTTTTTTAAATCGCCGGGGTGCATAGCCAATTTTGTGACAGTTGGAGGACCTGACAGAAGCAAAAGAAAAACAAACAAAAAAATAAACTGAAAATTAAAAATGAAGCAAAAATGCAGAAATCAATTCTTAGGAACCAAAAAAAGGAAACAAACCAACCAATATGTCTTTTGCATTTGTATTAATCGTGTCTCGAGTCTTGCAAGAACTGTAGTCCGCTCAAAACCTTGCTTATCATGTGCTGGTTCAACAAAGTTGGCTTCAAGCACACCTTTGACGAGAAAACATAGGGCAGTAAGCAAGTTAACCCATATAGTCATACTTCTTAGAATCATCTGCTATTAAAATACCTATAACCCCACGACCATCGCTACCAGGAGGATGCCAAACTCTCCAAAATGGCTGGAAATAAAAAACGCTTACAATTAGGAATGCATTCAAACATAGGCCACTATACTGAAAGGGAGAAGCCAAGAAATCCAAAATTGGAAAAACAAAATGACAAAATACACATTACAGACATACTGGTGCCAAACAACTTTAACCATCACAGAAGTTGGGATAGAGTAAAATTTATATAGTAAAACATGAAGATGGCAGTAAAGTAAGTTTTTGTCTCATTTTCTTTTTCTTTTTTTAATACATGTACTACAAAATTTTAAACCAAAAATTAATAAGAAAGAGTTGTCAAGAAATCCAAAATTTAAAAAAAAAAATTGAAAAATTACACATTACAAATATACAAGTGTGAAACAACTTTAACTACTGCAAGAGTTGAGATAAAAGTCGAACTTAAATATGTAAACATGAATAAGATGGCAGTAAAGTAATTTTGTTTGATTTATTTTCTTTGTTTAATATAGGTATTAGAAAGTCCCATATCAAACTACATAAGAGGATGACCAGCCTAGTTCCCTTCACCAACGTACAAAATAAGCATGTTAATTGCCTGGACCAACAAACTTGTATACAACACATTGTGCTCACAGACAATAGATTGACCGCGATTCTAAAGCATCAACAGGTATCTACATTATGATAAGAAATTTGAATAGTTTGAACAATAGTAAAAAACTATAATGAAAAACAAAAGAATGTTTCTATAATGAAAAAAAAAAAAAGAATGTTTATGTCCTTGTTTTGCCTTTAATATATAAAAATACGAAACATTTGAAAAATAAGAGAGTAATTGCAACGGTAAACTGTTGGAATAATTCGTTGGCAATACAGTTAGAATTTTAACATTCCAACCGTCGGAATTTCAACTTTACAGCATACAGTTGGAATCTACCAGAAATTCCAATGCTAGAGCATATTTTTGGAAAATTCCGATAGAACTTGATCTGATCGTACTATCCATACCAACAAATGCATCTGAAATCTACAGTTGGAAGAATGGTTTGAAATTTACCATAGAATTGAAATCTTTTCCATCGACATTTTACCGTTGGAATTACTGCTATTCCTATGATATAACTCTACTGGAATTACAGTTGGAATGTTCGTTGGAGTTTTTTCAAAAGGTTGAACATACCAACAGAAAAATATGGTTTGAATAACCGGTGAACTAAGTCCGAACCGTACGATCCATTGGGATCACCATTGGAGTAATAGTTGAAGATTTTTTCGATGGTTGACTATCTCAACAGAACATTCTATCAAACTACCTTTGGAATTCTTCCGCTGGAATTTTTGTTGGAAAGTAGCATTTCTACGGGGCATTTTCTGTTGAAATTTTGATGGAATCAAAATTCCAACGGAAATTGACCAAATTCCAACATTATTTTATACCAAAATGCATCAAGAGAATGAACAAAATTCAAAAAAAAATGTGGTAAAAAAAAGAAAGGAAAAGAGGCCCTCATCCAAACATTTACACAAACTATAGATACATATATATATATATATATATATATGTATGTACTATAGAAACCAATTTGATAAACTTACATAATAGATAATATGCGAGGCCTTAATTTCATGATCTTGAAACAAAAACAAAACAGAAAATTACTTTTATAAGCCGGTTTTTGTGATAGACGTTGAACCCCTGGACATCAATGTGAGATTTTGCATCCTTTACAAACCCAACAGTAACTACAGCAACCATCTATGACAAACATGGAAATTAGTCAGCAAAGTTGCATAAGCAGAGACGAGATAAAAATTAAACCAGATTCCATGATGAGGATAATTACACTCAAGTCCTTCGGAATCCCATCAACACCAGGCTGAGGACGATATGTAATTTCCTGTGACATCATCATATCATTCACAACATTATGATGCTCAACATCTTCACCGCGCAGAATAATTCGAAAGTTAGGAGGTATCCTAAGGTACAAAATAGCTGCATAACTCTGCAATTTCAACAGAAAGTTTCATTACACAATAATTTAGCTCTGCCTTTATGTAAATGAGTATGTGTATGTGAATGCATATGTAGGATAATGTGTAAATATGTAGGTACAAATGCCTGCAAAACAAATACTGGGAATTTTAAGATTAAGAGGTTTTAGCTTCTAGAGTTTATTTCTTAATTCAAGAACCCTCTTACTAACTGGAATCAAGGAATTAGTAGATCTGTTCCGACCAAAACGCGAATGGCGATCCAGAAAATTTCCTAGGAATTTTTCAACTAATATTTTGATATAGAAAGATCTCCTTATTTCTCCACCGCCGGATAATGAGTCACAGGAAAGAAGATGGGAGGAAAAACACAGGCTACACTTCTTTTTTGCTTCACTTTAGTGAGTCCTAAGTGAACACTGATAAGCTTGCTACAGAAGGGCGAAGCTTAATTTTCATAACACCTTACTGCATCGTATTGGGCACCTATTTCTGAAACCCCTAATTCTTCTAAACCATGAAAACTAAGAAGCTTGCTAGGATATTCAGGTGAAGACTTCCAGCTAGGTTCTACTCAATAAAGCTTTAGCTTCAAACATAGGAATATATGTTTCATCATAATCCACCATGTTCATATAACACACATTTAAAAGTCATACACCGAAAATTCTGACATATGCAAATAAATGAAAACAGGGTGAGGATAAATTTTTTTGTGTATTGTGAAACTAAGCACTCCTTTTGTATACTATACATTCGTAAGTCACATTTAGTACAAGCACCTTACCACCAAAATATATCAGATAACCTATTTAGGGCAGGAGCAGTCTGGTATGCATATAAAATACTTAAATGTGGAAGAAAGACGCGCTTAAGACCCTAGCATGTCATGCTCATAAATATATGCTTCAAGCACACGACGTGGGCAGACGAAGTTGAGAAACTGCTCGGTAAACACATCAATGCAGTCATTGACTACTTTTCTCACTTTAATTTGTTCATGAAGTGACCAATACTTGTTTAAAATTTAATGGCTTTGACGGTTCTTGTCCTTGCTAATAATAATCCTTTCCAAGCAAAGAACTGTCAATCAAACAACACATGGCATTTCTGTATCATGTCGAACAAAAGTTAGCTAATCATTATATGCCAGAAATCAAGACAATAAGCTCTGAATCTATCTTCCAACGCAGAAGTGAAAACTCAAAAACTCTTAAATTTGATATAGTACAATAATGTATTTATCTAACTATATTAGAAATAATAAATAACTTCTCCATGAAGCTTTAAATGGCCATGCTTCATGTGCTTATTCGTGGTAATTTGTCTATATTAATATACTTGAACTACAAACTCACAATTTCGCACCATCCCTCTAACTAGCACACTACTGGTTGGTGAGAGTTGCTAAAAAGTTAGTCTAGTTAAATGAACTGTGAACTAAGAACTGAATATGCCAACAGATGCACTAGCAGCATTAACACAATTTTCGCCGGGATTTAGAATTCTGGTATTCAGAATCTTGGGTATTGGGAGTACTACGAATAGTAAAAATAGAGAATTCTTACTTTCTACTGTAGATGCCAAATCCATGTCCTGAAAAGTGGATGATGTTGTTTATTATATAGTATGTAGTTGTATTATTATAAGATAAACAAAAGAGTGGATTAGTTGTATTATTCAAGAATAGAAGGAGGAAAGAGAGACGGTGTTGTATATTTAGTTGTATTATTCAAAGATAAAAGGAGGAAAGAGAGATGACGTATAGTTATATACTCCCTCCGTCCCTTTAAAGCGTGCTCAAACTTTTTGGGCACGAGTTTTAATAAATGTTAGGTAAGTGTGTGGATGAGTGGAAAAAGGTTGATAAAGTGAGGGTAAAAAAGTGGAAAGTGCACAATTTTGAGGGACGGACTAAAATGGCAAAACAAGCACATTTATAAGGGACGGAGGGGAGTAATATTTAGTTGTACTATTTAAAGATAAAAAAGAGGAGAGACATGTTGTAATATAAAGTAGATATAAAATGTGTAAGAAATTTTTGGTTGGATATTTGAAATTTGAATCTTAGAACAAACGGGGATCTAGATTTAAAATCGAAACCTGGTATTTTATACCCTAACAGGTAGTTTGTTCTAGGACTCGGAGTACTAGAATATTTGGATTCTGAATCCCAATACCCATTCGTTCCATGACTCGCAAATACCCAACCAACAACTTCTTACATATTAAAAAACTACTTTCCCCTCTCCTTTTTTTATATATTTAGAAAAATACAACTTTCAGCTCTAATTTTTTTATATATAAGAAAACTACTTCGCTCTCTCCTCGTTTTATCTTTATAGAATATAAATAAATAGTACATAATGATACAACATTATCTACTTTTTCAAACACGATCTACAGTAAAAAGTAAGGATTCTCAATCCTAAAACAAACAAGTATCCGTACTATTCGCAGCATTGGACTATTCGCAGCATTCAGAATACCCAGGATTCTGAATACCAAAATTCTAAATCCTAGTGAGTTCCGGAACAAGCAGCCCCTAAAACAAACATGGTCTAAAAGCACAAGGATACCTGTGAGAAATGCCCAAGAGATTATGACCACAGCAAAAGGCTACTATGAGGAACAAGATAAAGAATAATAAACTAAAAAAACGTGGCCAGAAGAGATCAAAAAGCAAGGCATTGCAAAATAGCATAATAGCTGCAGCCTTTACCCTCAATGAGTGATGATAGGTTAAAAAGTGCTTGGAGTTGGGGTATTTTTTTGCCATATCTATGTTCTTCTCATCTCTGTTGACTCCTCTGATTTGAATATCCTACAAATATAATGAAAACAAAGAACTTATGTTATGAGATGAGAAGTATCCACAAACATAACTTACGTGTGTGGCTTACACGTGGATCAGTCTCGAAATCCAGCTCCAACAGGCCCTCATCATCCTCCCAAAGATTGTATATAATTACTCGAGTACCCTGATCTTGCATCTGATTAAACTACACAGTAGATAGTTATGAGATTAGCAAATAGGTGGATATAAAGGTGTATTACAACTCAACTGCAAAGTAATACCCACACCAAACACATCATAGGCAAGAAGATATCGTAAGATTCATAGCTCTTCCCCTCCCCCTCCACCTCCACCAAGAGTGGGCACAAATAGGTAAGATTGGAATTTCAGTTTTTTTATAATTATTACTACATGCACATCAAGTTGAACCACCATATTTTAGCTGCCACTCGAAAGTCTCTTTTTGAAACAGCCACTCACTAACTTCAAAACATGATCCCTTTTCAGAAACACAGAGATCGGTGGAAGTGATGTTCATGGGTGTATGTTGTGAACTTGGGTGCTACCAGGTTCGAATTGGCATCAGATAATTTTCTGTCTCTTGAAGTCGAGTTGGGGGATAGTAAATCTGGGGTTAAGAAACAAATGAAAGACGAAAAGGAAGAGGTAGAGATGAAAGGTGGCAGTGGCGCTGAAGAAGATAAGGAAAGCAAAAGAAGTGGGTGAAGAAGGTGCTGGGCGCCAACGAAGGTTTCACAATGAGGAATGGAATAGCAAGAGAAGAGAACCCTCGCCAACGAAGGTTTCACAATGAGGAATGGAGTAGCAAGAGAAGAGAACCCTTTCAAAGGATATAACGCCAAATTACATACTTTGTTCTCCAGAACTAACCATGGCAACCGAACACTTCATTGTTATACATGTATCCTTATGGGCTAAAGTTTCCCAATCAATGAATCAAATCATACAATCCTGTTACTTCAAGCAAAAAATAAAATAAAAAAGGCAGAAAGCCAATCTCAATACCTTCATTTAATTATCATCATTCAGTATCTCGTACCATATTTCCTTGACATAAAGACCTCACCAAAAACCTCCTTATCCATCCAAAGTTAAGAACATAAGAGAAACAAAACACCCCAATTTGTTCACCTTTTATCATGACAGCACCCCTATCAACTGCTTAAAAATGAAGCTGGAATGATTCAGATCTAAGTAACTTATCAGATAATGTATAACAAGCCTCTGCTGTATTGATTACATCATAAACATACAAGGAAACATGCATAACAAAATATATAAATTAAACTCAAAAGAAGACTAATATAAATATTTTAACAACTTTGCATACTCAGTAAATGATAACTCAAAGCTCTCAAATCTTCTCACTTGATCCCTCCTGAAATACATTTTCTATTTGACATTTTCCGAGTCCAAATGCCACTATACACCCCCGAAACATAAACAATACAAATATGTGGTCCCGCTATCACTTCATAAGGGAAGAAAAGAAAAATGCAGTATACACAATGATTATCTACGAGAAGCATGGGAACAAAGAGGAAAAAATGATGCTTCTGCACTGATACTTGGACACTGATGGTATAGTGTGTCAATGGCCAGATTTATTATATTATATTGTAAAATTCAATGTTAAACATGGTAAATCTAGATTACTAAACATTGAAACCCAGACCATTAAACAAAAATACCTGCCAAAGAAGATCTGCTTCACTTGAAAATGGAGACCATTGGACAATTGTCTCAACATTCAGATTCCAGTCAGTAGCAGATGATCGAACCATCCTGTTCCAATCTTGTCCTCTTCTTTCATAATCCAGCTTTAATCATTTTGAAAAAGTCAATTGCATCCACCCAGCAATAAAGCCAATAATTAAAAAGGAAGATATAATACTGATACATACAATAATGCTTTTTAAATAATAAAGGATTTGAGTAGGATCTGCTCTTAGTCCTTTTGTCTTTGCCATAGTCATGGACGAATTGACAAGAGAAATTCAAAATGACGTTCCGTGGTGTATGATGTTCGCAGATGATATTGTGTTGATTGATGAAACGAAGGTTGGAGTGCAACAGAAATTGGAACTTTGGAGGGATACTTTGGAAGCTCGAGGCTTTAGGCTGAGCAGAAGTAAGACTGAATATATGGAGTGTAGGTTTAGCGAAAACAGTGATAGAGAGGTGGGGATGATCACATTTGATGGGAAAGTTGTTCATGGATCCACTTTCTTTCGATATCTTGGATCTATTATCCAAAAGGATGGAGAGCTAGATGGCGATGTGGCTCACAGAATAAAGGCAGGGTGGGGTTTTATGTGATCCTGACATGCTCATAGATTAAAGGGTAAATTTTACCGCACGGCAATTAGGCGTGCACTGTTATATGGAACCGAGTGTTGAGCTGTAAAACTGTGTCACGTTCAAAAGATGAATGTGGCGGAGATGCGTATGCTACGATGGATGTGTGGTCATACAAAAAAGGATCGGCTCAGAAATGAGGTGATTAGAGAGGTAAGAGTTGCGTCTATAGAAGACAAGATGATCGAGAATCGATTACGATGGTTTGGTCATGTGAGAAGAAGACCTGTTGATGCCCCAGTGAGGAGGCTAGAAAGTTGTGGAACAAGTAATATTGTGAAAGGTAGAGGAAGACCCAAGAAAACTTCGATAAAGATGATTGAAAATGATATGCGATTTCTTGAAATTGGAGAAAATATGGCGATTGAGAGGCAAATGTGGCGGGAAAGAATACGGATGGTGGATGGAATCTGATTCTTTTTTTTATCTGTATTTTTATTCATATTTTCTTTTAATTCATGTTATCTTTTAATTTATTTTTCAGGATTTTTCATTTTTTTTCTTTTTTTTTAACATTCATTCTCTTTTTTTATTTGCTTTTTTCTCTACTTTTTTCCCTCTTTTTTTCCGTTTATGTTATTTATGTAACGATCATTGACGGTTTCAAAGTTTGATTCATGTTAGCCGACCCCAAATCATTTTGGGACTAAGGCTTAGATGTTGTTGTAAAGGATTTGAGTAGGCAAACACCACATGAAACAAAAAGATAACAGTACAGAAAAATCCTGAATTTCGTAAAATTAAGAAAACCAACTCTCTGAATTATTTATCATCCTAAGTACAAGAGTCACTTGATGGAACTAAATGTGTGGTGGTGACTCCTTAGAAACTTCCTTAGAATTTTTTTTTTATAGAGTCATGTCCATGATGTACGTGATGATTTTATAATATCAATCACGTAATGTGACATGACTATAGCAATTATCTCGACTCATCACCATCTCATCATATTTTCCATGTCACTCGAAAAGCATATGATTTTGATGGTTTTGAAATTTCATCTCATTTCTCCTTCATATGGGCATCCGGCATAAAACTTTGCCACTTTGTCTTTTGCATGAATTGTAGTGTTAACTAATTTTCGACAATTAATTGGCACTATAATTTTCATGTCAGCGACCCCAACATTGTTGGGATTAAGGTGCAGTTGATGATGATGATGATGATGTTTGGTTTTATAATTCATCTCATCTCATTTTCATTCTTAGAAAGTTTTTCTCGAACATAGGTAGCACAATTCCCTTCAGAAGTGTGTGAAAATGGAGGAAGATGCTTGTATACTGCATGAGAGGTTGATTACCTGAAGTGAATCATATGACAGGCTGATAGCTTTAAAACCTAAAAGGGACTAGTTTAGCGAAACTGGAGTAAAGTTCTTCGAAAATGGAACAGAGCTCTCTGAAAATGAGATAATAAGAATTCATATTTTCCAGAAATATTCAGGAGACCAATTAAAATGAGGCAAAACAAACACGTTTCACCTTTTTGGTTCCCCAAGAATGAAAACGACCCTCTATGGTTATGTTCCACCGGGTAATTTCATTTAATCAAGTCTTAAAGTAAGTAGATAAGTCTTCAAGATAAATTTGTGCGTTTCACCTTTTTAGTTACCCAATAATGAAAAAGGCCATGTAGAATTTTCCAATAAATTATAGTCCACTGTGTTCTTTCATTTCATTAAGTCTTGAAGTAAGCATAGTTGTTAATGGGGAAAGGTGCACCAAGGCGATAATGGCTCTTACCGCCTGAGGCGCAAGGCGAGGCGTGCGGCTGACAAACGTGGGGCGCAAAGAATAAAATTAAAAAGTTCATAAACATGCTAATGAAAAAAAAAAATATAGCTATCCGAAAAAAACGTAAAAGTTAACAAATATAAAGTGTCAAAACATCAAAAGAAAGACCTTTAAAAGTGTCCAAGAACACAAAAAATAAAAACAAAATCGCTGATACACAGGTGCCCCTAAGCGCATGAGGCGCAGTTAAAAGGCGCACCAAGGCGCGCGCCTCACCCACATTGCCCGCCTTTGGTCTTGAGAGGCGATTGGGATTTTTTCTATGCGCCTGTCGCCTGAAACGCGCCTTCAACAACTATGAAAGTAAGTAGATACGACGACGACAACAACAACAACAACTAAGCCTTAGTCCCAAAATGATTTGGGGTCGGCTAGCATGGATCAAACTTTGAAACCGTCAATGATCGTTACATAAATAACATAAAAGGAAAAAAAGAGGGAAAAAAGTAGAGAAAAAAGCAAATAAAAAAAAAGAGAATGAATGTTAAAAAAAAAGGAAAAAAAAATGAAAAATCCTGAAAAATAAATTAAAAGATAACATGAAATAAAAGAAAATAGGAACAAAATACAGATAAAAAAAAATCAGATTCCATCCACAAGAGATAACAAAAACAAAAATCTATTACATGAACACCACAAGAGATAATGAAAACAAAAATCTATTACATGAACACCTCTCTGGTAGCATAAATGTTGTAGGCTAGAAGGATTTTCCAGAATTTGGAAGCAAATATTAATCTGAAAAACATTGATCTACTCACGTCCATATAACTGATGGCATAAAAGTATTTCATCAGAATATCACCAACGTACCCTCAATATTAAAGACGTTTTCCATTTAGTTTCCTCGTTTGTGTTCCCAATGTTTCGCCCTTGACATCGCAATGTGTTTGCACGTCTCTATTACGATATCCAACATCTGTTCCACATGAAAGTGTGGAAGCGTATATAGTGGAGGTCAACACTTATCTTTGACCATGGTTTTGGGTTAAGTTAGGGCTCCCTAGCTTATATGCCTAACAATTTGGTCTGACCTGCCGGATTTAGGTGGACTGCGGAAAAGGGGCTATCCAATGGTGCGCCTAGAGATTTCCACCCCAGATGTGGGCCAAGGAGGTTGCCATCATGGAAGTGGGCCTTGGTATGGGTTGCCAACGGGAGTGTGTCGTCCGTGGACGTCCGTTTTGATAGGGGATGGATTGTTACGATATCCCATATCGGTTCCACCTGAAAGTGTGCAAGTGTATATAGGTGATTGCCATACTAGACGTCCACGGACGTCAACAGAGGCACACTCCGAGTGGCAACTCATACCAAGGCCCACTTCCCGGGTGGAACCCCACGGGTTCCACATCCCAAATTGCGCCCACCATCAGGTAGCCATTTCCGCAGCCTGCCCAAATCCGGCATGCCATGCCAAATTGTTAGGCATATAAGCTAGGGAGTTCAAACTTAACCCAAAACCATGGTCAAAGAAAAAGAGTTGACCTCCACTAATATACCATTCCACACTTTCATGTAGAACCCATATGGGATATAGTAATAGTCTCTTACTACACATGCTAATGGTTAACAAAATAAGCACCACATAAGAATTCTCTATTTGTTAGGTCATCCTAGTGCATGACAGAATAAGATGTTTGAATTAGTTAAACCTAGTCCAGATATCCACTTTTTCCAAAACTAAGGACACTCGAGGAAACATTCAATTTGGAGAAAATGTGACATTAACTTTTATAATTACAAAGTAGAATTACTCACCATGGGGACTACAATGTCTTCTTTTCTTGTCTTCTTCAAAAATGTATATGAAAGCAGTCCAATGCTTTGTGTTGGGCTGAAAATTCAACAATTTAACAATCCATATTTTAGCACAGAGAATAGTAAGAAACAAATCATTCAAGATCATTGTGCGATGGGGATGAATAACTCAATAAAGGAAATGGAGATAAACATAGTTCAGCACTCCTGACTGCACGTGTTACAATGGGAATTGAAAACGGAAAATAAATAACGAAACAAGAGCTCAAAAAAATAATCGACAAGATATCATATTGCCCCAAGCCAAGGTCAAATTATATCAATCTTCAATAATAATCCCAAACCCTAATTACATATAATATATACCCCCCTACATCTATCTATTAGGAAAGGGTCCTATAAAATCAATAATCCTACCATAACAAGACTTCTCATTAACTTGACTAATAATTATAATTAAGTAAATAATTAATATTCAGTCCTCGAATCGGTCGACCCGTCGAACCTCGAGTAGACCCACAAGAGCACCCGTCCGCCCTTAACCGGGTCGCCACCTCTCCAGGTCTCCATAACAACACACCACTTCAGGGGTTCCTGATAATTATCTATTCTTCTTCACTATAGTTTCGCCATTCATGATGCACCTAATTTTCTGTCATAGCATGTGTTTGTAACCTTTCTCCAGACATGGAGAGAGTAGTAAACTCTAACAATGGCATAATATTGAGATGACCGACTGAATCAAAGTGCAAATTTATGCAATCTAATCATGATAGTAGAACTACAACAACAACAACAACATCTAAGCCTTAGTCCCAAAATGATTTGGGGTCGGCTAACATGAATCAAACTTTGAAACCGTCAATGATCGTTACATAAATAACATAAAAGGAAAAAAAGAGGGGGGGGTGGGGGGTAATCATTTATATGTTGTAGTTCTGTTTAGTTAGACAACTTCGAAAATTGATCAAGTGATGCATCAAGATTAGAGATTAGCTGTAACCATTTAAATTGTATCAGTATATCACTGATAATAAAGCTTCGTAATTGTGCAAAATACTAATGGCGTGTTTGGTAGATAAGTCAAAATATAGCATGTTATGTTAAAAATTAACACGGAAGAAGAGATAAATTAAACAAGTATGTAAAATTGTTGTTTGGTAGAGAAAATGTGAAACCAAGTTAACATAAATTATATCCTGAATAATGTGGTCAAATTACCATCTTATCCTTCCACAAAATGCTCTAAACTCATCTCATCTTCTTCCGTAAAATCAAAATTCTCTGAACCCTCTACCCAAATTCAGTGAACTGAAAATCCTCAAAATAATGTTAACACAAAAGAAAGCTTCAACAACCCAAAAATTCTACATCTCCAAAAATTCCTCAAAATTCTATCCCCTGCAAGATAGAAGAAGGTTTGTTCGTCAGTTGAAGAAGGGGATAGAAGTCGGCTTCATCGCTCGTCAGCACAATCGCCGTCAATTTCAGCGGTCCATTTCTCTCATCCCTGTAATTGAGCGCATCGGCGCATGGGGACCGGCGGCGGCGAGCCTGAGTTCTAGCGGGCGATGGAGAAAAAGGGCACAGCGAGAGATCCAACGAGATGAAAGGGGGGTAATTTTGGGAGATTAGGTTTAAATGGTTAAACTGTTGGAGAAGGTTATTGTATCCCACCAATTTGGTGGGTTACCATTTCATTGCGAAACAATGGAAATTTGACATATCACAACCTGGCCCGTGTTCACAAAAATGCTACTAAACAGACAAACAACCCAAGTTACCTTTGCTATCATCCTGAAACAAGGCTACCAAACACGCCCTAACAATCAAATTACAATGTAAGCTTTTAAGATCATTTTTATAGTTGAACCAAAGATCCATTGTTAGACATCACTGCAAGAGACGAACACCAATAAGCACATTGATTCCTCCTAAAGAGTCAGTGCTACTAGGGCTGTGAGCGAACGTAAAAGGTTCGATTCGACTCGCATTATTCGGCTCGAAAAAATTCGGCCCGCGTCTCGGTTCGCACATGCAAATGTACACGCAAACGTTAAAACTGATACATCGGCGGACCGGACCAAACGGTGCGAAATAGTTCGGTCCGATCGTCAAAGGGCTTAGAAGCCCGTTTGATCAATTATTCCTTAGATATGATGTAAACATATACTGAAAATCTCATAAAGATACAAATTTATCATCATTTATCTCATTTTTTTTCATATCTCATCAACTCTCATCCATTTAATTCAGTCACTCATAAAAATTTGAAACGTTTAGTCAAACTGTTCGACTCAATTCGCAAAAATTCGGCTCGGTTCGAGGTGTTCAAACGTATACTCAAACGTTAAATTCTAAAACTCGACACTTTCAAACGTGTTCGGACCTAAGGTTCGACATTTTCAAACGTATACTCAAACGTACCATAGTTCGGTATAGTTCAGTCCGTTTACAGCCCTAAGTGCTACATTTTCCAGAACCATTAAAAAAATCATATGGGCGTTTTTAGTTCAATTTTTCCTAATTACTAAAGTACCTCTAAACTATATACGTGAAAGTGCCAAGGCCCAATAAACAAATCTAGAGTGACAACATTTCGAGACTAGCAGTTGCCACTAATGCATGAGAAGTAAAGAAAACAAAAGAATTTACGGTACTGTGATGAATATTTAAGCAATCACCCTTAAGAGCAGGCAAAAAAAGGAAAATCCGACAGAGGCAAATATGTCAAAGGTGCGCCTCACCTGATGTGTGGGAGGTGCGTGCCTCAGTGTGCCTCTAACAAGTGCTTAGGCACACTGACATTGAAGTTCTTATTTTAACAAATAGTCGAACACTTTTAAAGGTTGTTATTTTGTAGTGTTGACACTTCATTTGTTAACTACCAATTTTTTTTTGATAGGTATGTTTTCTTGTCATTATTGCTCATGAGATCAAGATTTATTTTTTACTTTTATTTTTCTCTCTTTTTTATTTTTATCAAGGTTGTTATCTTACTTCTGGCGCGCACCTGGCCTTGCGCCTCAGGTGATAGGAGCCCTTATCACGATGGTGCGCCTTTTGCCTTTAACAACTATGCAAACGCATACCATATTTGACAGCACTTTCATATGCTATCTAGTTTTATCTCGCTGTTCAATTGATTGCAAATAGAAGCTACGTCAGGGTGGCCAAAAGCATGCAAATGTAGTGAGACATACTAGAAATCATTAAATATTATAGTTCTAAAACATAATCCAGCAACATAAAAGTAAGATATGGGCAATTCTTAAGAAAGGCTGGGCTCCAAACTTTATCATTAACCGTAATCATGAAGAAAGGCTGTAACATAAAAAGCTATGAAGCACAGATAATATGACTAGTTCACACGATTTTTTATGTCATTAGCTCTTTGAGAAAGACTATTTTTTGGATATTTTGACTTCAACAGGTTTTTAAGTTTAACCCACTCAAGAAATTATAACAAAATGCAATTCTATACTAGACAAAGAATGCAAACCTTCTCCCGTCTTTCCCAAAACACCGAGAGAAAACAATAACATCAGCGCCGAGTCTCATTGTGCTTGTCTTAAAGCCATTTCCATCTGAAAGTGACATGCAGAGCTTCAAGATGAAATAAAAGCAGTACCAAGACATGTTTTAGAAGTGAAATGATGTCTGTGTGTGGGGTGAGAAAGTGAGAATGAGAGACAGGGGACCCAAACGAGCGAGAGAGGGAGAGAAAAAGAGAGGGGGAGGGGGAGGGGAGCGGGTGCTGGCGGGCGAGGGAGGGGGAGGGGGGGGAGGGAGGGAGGGAGGGGGGGGGAGGGAGGGAGGGAGAGGGGGAGAGAGAGAGAGAGAGAGTACTTACATTGTCCAATCGTATCTACCAGTTTGCTCTTTGCCGAATAACCAAGAGACATACAGTGACGTATCTTATCCGGGTTCATTCCACCACCATTATCTATGGAAAAACTTAAAAAGTAAATAATTTGCAGTATAAGCAATACAATCATATATCACCAAAAGAAGAAACAATTAATCAAAAGATAAACAATTAAGCAATAGCACAGAAACCAACTTACAGTTAAACCTGATTATCTAAATGAGTGTGGATAATATATGATCCCAGTAATCACATAAAGGTAAAATATAAATGATTTGAAGGAGACATAAAACATACTTTCCACATTAAAAAAAAAATCTAATATCAATGTAAAACCAAGGTAAGGGGTGATATAAGTAACTTAAATCTTCACTTCACCAGCACATGAGTTACTGGTTAACTCTGTTATCCCAGTGCTCTATATCCAAGTATATAATTAATGGTAAGACGATTGTAAGTGAATTTCTTTCTCTCTTTTTTGGGAAAAAATAATAATAAAACCTTCAATAAGCAACATTTTGCTCCCATCTTTCTTGCTCTTCACCATATCTATGTTCACGTATGTTGCCCCATTGCAGACCTAAAGTAAATTAAGAAAATGGCATAAAGATCTGAAGCCTAAAGCAAAGAAATTCGCAACATGGTTACTGTCAACGAATAAGGTACATTGCGTTTACCTCGTCCAAGGAGTTATCCATTAGCTCTGCAAAAGCTGCAAAAGCAATTTAACAGCAACAACAGGTGTTGTAAGAATGGATTGCATATCCACATAAAACAGACATACACATCTAGAAGATCAACATTTTTGTGAATTTGGATACCTCCAAGGACCCACTTATGACTGGTAGCATTCGAATGTAAAAATTTGGGATGTACCCTGACATGGTCCATGCCACCTGTGCATGGAATATAAGACACATGTGAGCAGTTAAACACTTAAAACCCACTTCCTCAGGCAAATACAAGGACCAATAAGTTGGGTAATAGAGAAGCTATATTTTAGCTGAATCATTCAAAAATACTATCTGGTTGATGAGCAATGGCTGGCTTGCTTGAGCATGATTAAAAAAAAAAAGGGGGGGGGGGGGGGGAATCATTCAAAATTACTGGAGCCTCATGCTTGCATTTATCAGTCCCATATTAGGAGTCACACAAAATCAGTATATGCTTAAGCTTCCATCTATTTTTCATGCTAAAATAGGTTATTTTACAGCTCATCTCAATATAACCTAAGTTCACACTTATCCTTGTTCGGCTTCATTATCATCAGCTTTTACTTTTGTTCTTAAGTATACTGCATTCTCTACTTGTTACTATAGGTTATTTTCAGGTCATCTTAACAGAGCCTATGGCCCTATACCCTCCATGTAGCTACATGATCCTCATCTTTCACTTTGTTAAATTCAGCACTGGTCTGCTTTACACAGAATGCAAGTATTACAACAGGTTAAAATTCTACACATCTCAAAATAGCCTGAGTCCATACTTCTGTGTTCAGCGACATGGTCCCCATCTTGCACTATTCAATTTATTACTATCATACCCATATTTAAAGAGTATATAGTTCATTCCTATCCGACCACTTTATTCCAAGTAATAGTAGGGTGATTCTTCCTAGGATTCCATTGAAGCAAACTCCATCAACTTTAATTGAGTAGAGCATCTGGCACATCTGCCAAACACCCACAACCATCTCAAAGGTTCCTAATGACTCTTCTACAAATTATTATTGAAACTCTGCCTTTAAAAGCTAATGCAGCAAACACTTTCTCACCCGCTTCCTCAAATGTCTGACACGCATTTATCTGATTCTTAACACTTGACACATTTCCTTCCATTTAGCTTCCTTGGAACATAAGATCAACTGATCAATAGCAAGTCCCATGGTTACTAATCTAGTAAAATATTCCTGAATGCACAACACTTGTGAACAATTATCCTAAAGTAACTAATGTTTAACCTTGGTAATCAACTTTTAGTTATGAAGGTACAACCGCTGGAGCAAAATATACAATCAAGCATCTAACGCTTCCAAGATTTATACACGTTTTCTCCACAAAGTGCGCGATCATCAACTCAGATAAAAAGAAAAAAACTCACTTGTACTTCTAACACTACCATAAACCCCAGGAAAAATAAAAAGGAAATTCAAGAACGAAAAAAAACGCTATGAGATGTTGAGAAATTAAAAAAAAAAATACTATGTATCACCTTGAGAAGTATCCCAATCACCACCAGGTGCCCCCTCATAATCCCCCGCCTTCCAGAACTGCTTGGAACTCGCCTCCACAACGGCGTTCATCCTGGCAGGCGGTAACTCCAAATGCAACCGCTCCTTACGCGGCGAAGGCGAAAGTGGAGATGGCAAGGGATCCAAAAAACCCACCGGCAACACCGCGTTTAAGTCATCCGCAGTCTTCTTACTCTTCTTTTTCGCATTATTGTTTCCACCATCATCGTCGTCGGAAGATGAAGAATCGGAGTCGGAGTCGGAGCTCGACAGGTCAATAATGGAAGCGGGGAGGGAGAAACTCTGGTCGGGATTGTATTTTGGAGTGAGATTCGGGTCCAATAGCTCTTGCTTCACATTGATTTTGGTGTCGTTGGCCATGGGAGGAGTCAAATGCGAGCAAAAAGGATTTCCAAGGAGGAGGTTCTATGTTACTTGTGTTTAAAAAAAAAAAAAAAACAAGTTGGTGGAACTGGAAAGGACGTTAATATCTATTCTCGCCGGAGTAGAATTTTATAAGATTAATAAACAGGTATCCGAGGGCCCCCTAGTATTTACTCTCCGGCCCTCTGCTGATGCAGCAGGCCATGGGATTCTTCAAGTAGTATATTCTTCAAGTTTTATACTACTACTAATTAACTCAAGATTGTACTAAACATATACCAAATTAAAATATACTTATTAATAATGATTATTGTACATCTTAATACAATATATTATATACCGTATTATGTGTAACACCCCAAGTTATTCAGGAAATATTACAGCGCTGTGAGTCCCGCCGTAGGACCCACAAGGCTATTTATACGCGGAACTATGAACTTCGACCGAGGAGGTCCAATACAATGAAATGAAGGACAATACAAATGGTATTCAAACCATATCTAATATATCCAAATACAACACATCACAATTCAATACCACGGCAACACAGGCCGGAACATTAAGAAAATTGAAAACAGTACTCGAGTATTCAAAATTTATTCAAGTACAACAACGTTGAATGGAGGAAATGCAGAACATAACCAGAGACAAGACACAGCATCACACTTGCCCATCATCTTCATGCCGACCCGGTACATGTCTATTCGCTCTCCTGGATCCTGAAATACATGAAAGGTATTTCCCCCATAAAGGGGTTAGCCGTCGAATAGCTAGTGCAAGTATATGGAATACGAAACACAATACTCCTCGACAATAAAATAAATGTAATCATCATCTCATCAATTCAAGACTAGTATTCTGGAATAACTAAATCTCATAACATCACATTCAATACATACATGATTAACCGCGGAACCGCACCAGAGGCTATGGTACCCTCAGAGGACCCACCGGTCCGTCCCAGAGTGGTTAACCCAAAATATCCGCGGAACCGCATCAGAGGCTACGGAACCCTCAGAGGACCCGTCGGTCCGTCCCAGAGTGGATATAAATCATTATACAATTTATATATCTTACTTTCAAAGTCGAGAACGCACAATCATAAACATATACTTGCCTATCGAGAATTCAGAAGGAAAAAAGTATAAGTTCGGTAGGTCTAAGAACGCACTTCCGGCACCTAAACGATTCGTAAGGAATACGATAATCAATAATCCATACTCAAATCACACGAAGAAACTCCTGAAACCCGCCTACGATTCACGAAACTATAAGGATAATCATCTAGAGGTTTGAAAATCACCCAAACCCTTTCAAGTCCGAACAAGGTACAAAACAATCCATATAATCATAGGGGAAACATGGGTACGGGGTAGATGCATCATATTCTCAAAGATATCAAGCTCCAAAATGGATAAATCGGACGAAAAGAAAATCCCCAAAATTTTCCAAAACTAGGGTTCTAAGGAATTTACCTTGATTTAGAAGATAGAAATGGATTAGATGTTGTGTAACCTTTGTTAATCAACCAAAGATGATGATATCTGAAGAAGGATCGCCTCCAAATGATCTGAATCGCCCAAATCCCGCTGATCCCGTCGAAATGAGTGAGAAAGAAGTGGAAATGACAATTTCAGGGGTTGACTGCCCCTTATATAAAATCCCAGGTTAGCACGTGCTAAGAATCGGGGCTAGCATGCGCTAACGGGCTCACTCGGTAGTCCAGTGGCTTCTGTCCTGAGGCGTTAGCGCGCGCTACCACACCTTAGCATGCGCTAACTGTTGTTCTGCAAGAGTTCCAGTTCACTGCCCAACTCCGATAGCGTGCGCTACGACTGGGCATTAGCGCGCGCTACGCAACGCCTATAGCGTGCGCTAGCTGCTGCCTAGCGTGCATTACCTGCTAATCTAGAAAGTAGAAATACCTCACTATCTCTGCCGACTCAGCTCATTAGCGTGTGCTACTGACCACAAATAGTGTGCGCTAGCGAACTCCTAGCGTGCGCTAACTGCTAGTGTAGAGAGCAGAATTAGCTACTGCCTCTGCCATGCTCCGATCGTTAGCGCACGCTAAGGCTCAAAGCTAGCGTGCGCTACTCAAGTAGAAATAGCGTGCGTTAGCCTAGGCCTAGCGTGCGCTATCTCCCTATCCCAAAACACTGCCGAAAGGTCCAGTCAACAAGATCACGATCCAAAAAGGTACGAAACTCAAAATCAACATCAACAACATCTCAAAGTATTTACAGAGCGACAAAATAGGAAGAACGGCAAGGTCAAACAGTTAATAAAAAGTACGGATATTACATTCCCCCCCTCTAAAAAAAGTTTCATCCCGAAACTTAAGAAATAAAAAGTTCGGGGTATTCCGATCGCATCTTCTCTTCTGTCTCCCAAGTCGCCTACTCGACTCCATGTCTCGACCACTGCACTTTAACCAACGGAATGATTTTGTGCCGAAGCTGCTTCTCACGATGTTCAAGGATCTTCACTGGCCTCTCTGGAAGGGTAACATCCTCGGCTACATCAATCTCACTATAGTCGATAACATGCCTTGGATCTGGCACGTACTTTCTCAACTGAGACACATGAAAAACGCTATGGACATGACTCAAAGCTGGAGGCAACGCCAAGCGATAATCTAAATCTCCAACCCTGTCCAAAATTTCAAAAGGTCCGAAATACCTCGGACTAAGTTTCCCCTTTTCCCTAAGCGGAAAACTCCTCTGGTCGGCGACACCTTGAGTAGAACATGATCTGCCACTTCGAATTCTAAAGGTCGACGACGAGTATCAGCATAAGATTTCTGACGGCTCTGGGCAGTCAACAACCGGTCCCGAATAATATAAATCTTCTCCTTAGTCTCCATCATCATATCCGGTTCCGTTCCGACTAGCTCTGAAGTCTCATCCCAACATAATGGCGATCTACACCGCCTACCATAAAGTGCCTCGAATGGTGCCATTTTGATCGACGCATGCCAACTATTATTGTAGGCAAACTCGATCAACGGCAAGTGAAGCTCTCAATCATTACTCCAGTCTAGGGCACAAGCCCGCAATATATCGTCTAACATCTGAATCGTCCATTCCATCTGACCATCTGACTGAGGATGAAAAGACGTGCTCAATCTCAACTGAGTACCCAAAGACTGATGAACGGCCTGCCAAAAATGCGATACAAAACGAACATCTCGATCGGAAACAATGGTCTTAGGGGCACCATGCAACCTCACGATCTCAGCTATAAAAGTTCGAGCCAATCTCTCCGGTCCCCAAGTATCCTTAATACCCTGGAAGTGTGACTTGGTCAACCGATCGATGCTTACCCAAATCATATTCATTCCGGCTCTAGTTCTCAGCATCCCAGTGATAAAATCCATAGAGATATCTTCCCACTTCCACTCGGGGATGAGAAGCAGCTTCAACAACCCCACCGGTTGTTGATGTTCAATCTTGACTTGCTGACACGTCAAGCACCGTAGTACAAACTCCGTGACATCTTTCTTCATATTATTCCACCAAAAATTTCATTTCAAGTTCTTGGACATCTTACTCGTTCCAGGATGGATTGAGTAAGGCGTAGCATGAGCTTCTCGGAGAATTCTTTGCCTCAACTCTAGATCATCCAGAACACAAAGCCTGCCCTGAAATCTCAAAATATTATCCTCATGGACCATAAAACCAGGGGCTTTTCCTATAATTACATCTTCCTTCAGTTGAGAGATCATCGGGTCACTCCACTGTTTCCTTTTGATGTCGTCAACCAAGGACGAAGTAATCTCAAGAGTGCACAATTGTCCTTGTACTCTTTGAAGCCAAACTTCTATTCTTTGCTCGATTAAATCCTGACGAATATTCGTCTGAGGTGTAAGGACCTCGAGCATTTGAAGCGATGCCAATTTGCGGCTCAAAGCGTCCGCCACGAAATTGGCCTTTCCCGGATGGTAAAGAATTTCCAAATTGTAATCCTTGATCAATTCCAACCAACGTATCTGCCTCACACTCTTGTGATCGGTATAAATCCGACACGGAGAGCCATATAAATAATGCTGCCAAATCTTAAGTGCGAAGACAATTGCGGCCAACTCCAAATCGTGAGTAGGATAGTTCATCTCATACGGCTTCAACTGTCGGGATGCAAAAGTTATCGTCTTATCATGCTGCATAAGCACACATCCAAGCCCTTGTCCCGAAGCATTGCTATAAACTGCAAATTCTTCACTACCCTGAGGTAAAGCTAAAATCGGCGCTGAGGTCAAACGTCTCTTCAGCTCATCGAAACTCTGCTGTCTTTCAATTGTCCAAACAAACTTTTCTGTCTTCTGGAGTAATTTCATAAGCGGCCAGCGAGTTTCGAGAATCCCTCGACGAACCGACGGTAATACCCAGCAAGACCCAAAAAGCTACGAACTTCTTTAACATTTTTAGGCGGTGCCCAATCTAGCACTGCCTCAATATTCTGTGGGTCTACACGAACCCCTTCGAACGAAATCACATGGCCGAAAAACATAACTTCTTCCAACCAGAACTCGCATTTCGAGAATTTTGCATAGAGATGCTCGGCTCTCAAAACATCTAGTATCAAATGCAAGTGTCGGGCATGTTCCTCCTTATCTCGAGAATAAATCAAGATGTCGTCGATAAAGACGACCACACATCTGTCCAAGTATTCGATGAATATCTTGTTCATTAGTTGCATGAACACTGCTGGTTCATTAGTCAATCCAAAGGCATGACCACAAATTCATAATGTCCATACCTCGTCCGAAACGCAGTCTTCAGAACATCGGGCTCTTTCACCCAGAGCTGATAGTACCCTGACCTCAAATCAATTTTCGAGAATACTGCAGCTGCCTGCAACTGATCAAATAAATCATCTATACGAGGAAAAGGATACTTGTTCTTGATGGTCACTTTGTTTAGTTCACGGTAATCAATGCAGAACCGTAGTGAACCATCCTTTTTCCTTACAAAAAGAACAGGGGCGCCCCAAGGCAAAGCGCTCGGTCTGATGTACCCTTTCTCCAAAAAGAACAAGCGCGCCCCAAGACTCTTTAATTCTTGCATCTCGGAAGGTGCCATCCGATAAGGTGCCTTAGAAATCGGAGCCACAGGCTCTAAGTCCACAGAAAATTCTATCTCTCGATCCGGCGGTAATCCCGGGAGGTTGTCTAGAAAGACGTCGGGATACTCATTAACAACTGGAATCAAAGAGAAATCAACTTCGTTCCCTTCCGTCTTCAAAGCATAACACCAATAGCCCGTGCAACCTTTATTCAAAAGTTTTACGGCCTTCATGGCACTGATAAGCAACTTAGATTGGCCCGACTTACGCCCCATAAATGAGTAATCGGAACCATCTTCAGTCATCATAGTGATAAACTTAGTACGGTAATTCATAATCGCTTGGTGACCGTCAAGCCAATCCTCACCGAGGATCACATCCTCGCCTTCCATATCAACCACAATCAAATTCGATAACCAATCCATACCAGCTATATTCACCGAAAAATCTCTAATCTCTCAGTTCCCCACGATTCTATCCCCGCTAGGTAGTTTCACAATGAAAGGATCGCAAGCAGTCATACAAGTTATATTCAAACAGCGTACACACTCCAAGGAGATGAAAGAATGTGTAGCACCCGAATTAAAAAGTACGCAAACTGGATGAGATAGGATATGAATGGTACCTGAGGCCACCGCCGCATCGGGTTCATATACTCGACGCATCTCATAGACTCGAGGGTGTGCCGAACCGATGCTAGAATCTCCTCCTCTAGCATTTTGACTCCGTCCCCAGCCTCTGTCGTGACTGTCCAACTGGTTGCCTCTGATTCAAACTCTGATCTAAAGACGCTAGGGCAGAAGCCCGAGTGTCCACTGTGTGATCTTGTTCGGGGCAATAAGTTGCCCTATGTCCCATCTGTCCACAAGTGTGACACTTCAGGGGTGGGAAATTCCACTTCAGATTAACGTGGCCTGGACGACCACAATTAAAACAAGTTACCAGGCGAGTTGAGGTGCCCGGAGTAGAATGGAAATTCCTCTTCCCTCTAGCAGAACGTGACGAATGTCTGACAGAACGATTAGTCGTCTGAGATCTCTGGAAGTTTCCACCTTTAGTGCCAAAAAAGTTACCAACGATCTTCTGCTTCTTCGATTCTTCTGTGGCATCATTATATGGGGGCTCAACATGTCATAGGCCAAAGCCCTATCTTAGCATTCCTTCAAGGTAGTATAAGCAAACACGGCCATGTAACACCATAAATCCATATTCATCCGCATGTCAAAGTAGCGGACCTTGTCGTGCTCATCTCGCACTTGATTCTCACGTGGATCAGTTGTTGGTTATATTCCACTATTGCTTGCGAGACTGGAATATTAGTGCAGTTGTTGGTTATATTACACTATCGCCTGCGAGACTGGAACATTTCTGCTTTCTTGCACTGGCCAAGTACAAAACTCGGCCTCCAGTAGCTCTTTAAACTCCCCCCACGTAGCAGCATGATCTTGTGGCTTGATAACTTTCCACCAAGTCGCGGCTTCCTTGGTAAGGAAGTACTGAGCAATCGGTACCTTCCTCACTTCCGGACAATCGACAACTTCAAACACTTTCTCTAACTCCAATAACCAATTTTCCCAACCCATCGGGTCTGTAGCACCGCTGAATTGCGGAGGGTGCATGCGAATCACATTCTGAAGCAAGGCATCCGATGTCGGGTTCGGATTGTTCAGTTAAACGGCTTGGGCCAGGATAGTCATCTGGTTGGCCAATTGATGAAGGACATTTGTGACTCCAAAATATGCATTACTCCCTTGGCCGGTCGACTGGTCGTGATGACCCTCGGTATCAGGATGTACTGAGTTAGATAAGCTAGGGGTGGTCGACCCCGCAATGGAACTGAGGGAAGCGGCCGCGCCACGTCCTCGTCCGCGTCCACGACCACGCACTCGCCTCTGTCCCCTATCAGCAGACATTCTGAAGGATATACAAAGCACGTAAGTACAATTCAAATCGCACGTCATCGAAGTGACCGATTCCCAAAATATCAATTCAAAAGTAAAACGATTATGGAAACATTAGGAGAGTAAGAGGTCTTACAAGTACCGGTCGCACTCTAATGATGGCAAAGTAGTGATACTGTAGACAAACGATGACTCACTCGACCCAAAAGACCGACAGCCTAGGTATCCATAAACCTAAGCTCCGATACCATATTCTGTAACACCCCCAAGTTATTCAGGGAATATTACAGCGCCGTGAGTCCTGCCGTGGGACCCACAAGGCTATTTATACGTGGAACTATGAACTTCGACCGAGGAGGTCCAATACAATGAATTGAAGGACAATACAAATGGTATTCAAACCATATCCAATATATCCAAATACAATACATCACAATTCAATACCACGGCAACACAGGCCGGAACATCAAGGAAACTAAAAACAGTACTCGAGTATTCAAAATTCATTCAAGTACAACAACGTTGAATGGAGGAAATACAAAACATAACCACAGACAAGGCATAGTATCACACTTGCCCATCATCTTCATGCCGACCCGGTACATGCCTATCCGCTCTCCTGGATCCTGAAATACATGAAAGGTATTTCCCCCATAAAGGGTTAGCCGTCGAATAGCTAGTGCAAGTATATCGACTATGAAACACAATACTCCTCGACAATAAAGTAAATGTAATCATCATCTCACCAATTCAAGACTAGTATTTCGGAATAACTAAATCTCATAGCATCACATTCAATACATACATGATTAACCACATAACCGCACCAGAGGCTACGAAACCCTCAGACGACCCATTGGTCCGTCCCAGAGTGGTTAACCCAAAATATCCGCAGAACCGCACCAGAGGCTACGGAACCCTCAGAGGACCCATCGACCATCCCAAAGTGGATATAAACCATTATACAATTCATATATCTTACTTTCAAAGTCGAGAACGCACAATCATAAATATATACTTGCCTTTGAGACATCGAGAATTTGGAAGGAAAAAAGTATAAGTTCGGTAGGTCCAAGAATGCACTTCCGGCATCTAAACGATTCGTAAGGAATACGATAATCAATAATCCATACTCAAATCACACGAAGAAAATCCTGAAACCCACCTACGATTCATGAGACAAGGATAATCATCTAGAGGTTTGAAAATCACCTAAACCCTCTCAAGTTCGAACAAGGTACAAAACAATCCATATAATCGTAGGGGAAACATGGGTACGGGGTAGATGCATCATATTCTCAAAGATCTCAAGCTCCAAAATGGATAAATCGGACGAATCTAAGAAAATCCCCAAAATTTTCCAAAACTAGGGTTCTAAAGAATTTACCTTGATTTGGAAGATAGAAATGGATTAGATGTTGTGTAACCTTTGTTATTCAACCAAAGATGATGATATCTGAAGAAGGATCGCCTCCAAATGATCCGAATCGCCCAAATCCCACTGCTCCCATCGAAATGAGTGAGAAAGAAGTGGAAATGACAATTTCAGGGGTTGACTGCTTCATATATAAAATCCCAGGTTAGCACGCGCTAAGAATCGGGGCTAGCGTACGCTAACGGGCTCACCCGGTAGTCTAGTGGCTTCTGTCCTGAGGCGTTAGCACGCGCTACCACACTTTAGCGTGCGCTAACTGTTGTCCTGCAAGAGTTCCAGTTCACTGCCCAACTCCGATAGCGTGCGCTACGACTGGGCATTAGCGCGTGCTACGCAACGCCTATATCATGCGCTAGCTGCTGCCTAGCGTGCGTTACCTGCTAGTCCAGAAAGTAGAAATACCTCACTGCCTCTGCCGACTCAGCTCGTTAGCGTGTGCTACGGATGATGTTAGTGCACGCTACTGACCACAAATAGTGTGCACTAGCGAACTCCTAGCGTGCGCTAACTGCTAGTCCAGAGAGCAGAATTACCTACTGCCTTTGCCATGCTCCGATCATTAGTGCGCGCTAAGGCTCAAAGCTAGCGTGTGCTACTCAAGTTGAAACCCGAGCTGGCTAGCAAAACAAATCACACACAGGCATCGCCTAGGACCAGGACGAAGCCACAAATCCCACTCTAGGCCTCTAAAGACCCTCCCGAGCTGGCTAGCAAAACAAATCACACACAGGCATCGCCTAGGACCGGGACGAAGCCATAAATCCCACTCGAGGCCTCTAAGGACCTTCCCGAGCTGGCTAGCGAAACAAAAATCACAACATCTCACGGTTGGATCAATCACTTGTTCCATCCTGGCCACATGATTGTATGCCATGTGCCACCGTAGATTATCTTTGATGCTCACGGTTGGATCAATCACTTGTTGCATCCTGACCACATGATCGCATGCCATGTGTCACCGTAGTTTTATTAGGCTCTCACGGTTGGATCAATCGCTTGTTGCATCTTGGCCACATGATCGCATGCCATGTGCCACCGTAGGCCCCACCTACATCCATACATTCACACACAGCACAATACAACACATATATTCAAACAATTCACCTAGGCCTAGCGTGCACTATCTCCCTATCCCAGAATAGTGCCGAAAGGTCCAATCAACACGATCATGATCCAAAAAGGTACAAAACTCAAAATCAACATCGACAACATCTCAAAGTATTTACAGAGCAACAAAATAGGAAGAACGGCAAGGTCAAACAGTCAATAAAAAGTACGGATATTACATTATGATTGCTAAAATATGTACAATAAAAAATAAAGATGTACAAAAGATTTTAAGAATATTTACTTATAGTATGTTCTTGTAAATTAAACAAGAAATAACAAAATAAATAATTCTTATTATTTTATGATATAAACTTAATTTTCTAATAAATTTAATTTACAATTTATTTTCTTAAATCACTACATCAATTGTCATCGTAATGAACTCCAGCCATCGACTTTCTTCCGACACACTTTCTTCCTATCAATGACAGTAGTCAGATACTTTGTCCAGCCAGTCGACATCACAAAATTATCAAAGATTATGGGTGAGGCAAAAGATTATGATTACAGTAGATATTTTGTTACGAAATCCGATTAGCGAGGTGTTAGAGGGAGCTATGCTGCTGCCAGTTCGATTAGTATTGCATCAGAGAGAGGCGCGTAGCAGCCGTCATTTGTGTCTGCTTCCGGCCGTCATTTGTTTTTTCTTCCCCGTCATCGGTGTGACCCTTCATCCCATGTTTTTGCTTTTTTCCTGCGTCTGTTATTATCTCTTTGTGAACTTGAACCGAAAATTGATTGAATTTTATCTTGGCATTACCCATTTATCTTATTTTTTAAGTGTTGATTAGAGTTAAGAATTGAGTTGAATGATAATTAGCTTAGAGTCTGAACATATCATTTTTTATAAGATGCATGGTACTAATGAAGATGGTATATATGAGTTATTTTATAGGCATAATATTGTTCTTGAGCACTCATTTTACTTCAATCTTTCTTCATAAGTAGCATCGACTGCCACCTCAACATCTCTAAAGTCAATCACATGGATAGGGTTGGATATATTTACCCAGCTGAGAAACATGAAATACATTATGAACATTGCTCAGCAGTGGAGGCAGAGCCAGCAGTTATGCCAAAATCCCAATACTCTCAAGAATCTCAAAGGGTCCTATATACCTTGGACTCAATTTACCTTTCTTCAAAAGTGGAAAATTCCACATGTCGGAGATACTTCCAAAAGAACATAATCTTCTGCTTCAAATTCCAAAGGTCTACGATGTACATCAGTATAGACTTCTAACAACTCCAAGAGGCTAACAACCGTTTCTAAACCAATGAAATTCTTTCTCTTGTTTTTACAACTAGATTGGCCCGGTTCTCATCAAATTGGTTGAATCATCCCAACATATAGGCGATTTGCACTTTCTTCCTTATAGCGTCTCAAATGGGGCCATCTTGATCGACGCATGCAACTGTTGTTATACTTAAACTTGATCGATGGAAAATGAGATTCCTAATATGTAATGGATCCCAAGGCATGTCCTCTAATGTCTGAATCATCCTTTATAACCGAACGTCCATTTGAGGATGGTGCGCATTGCTAAATTTCAATTCAAGGTCCATGGCCTCATGAACCAAGTCACAATACGAAGATGTGGAACGACCATCTCTATCAGATAAAGTTCTTCTAGGAATACCATGGAGTCTCACAGTCTCATTTTAAAATCTTGGGCCAACCTTTTTAGTCCCCATGTATCCTTGATTCCCAAAGATTATGTCAATTTTATCAATCTATCTACGATCCCTCAGATTGTATTCATTTTTGTTCGATATACCGGCATCCTAGGAACAAAATCTACCAATATCTCTTCCCTCTTCTCTTTAGGAATAAGAAGCAGCTGCAACAAATCAGTGGGTCTCTGATGTTTGATCTTGACTTGCTGACAAGTTAAATATTTAGACACAAACTTTATCACATCCTTCTTCAAGTTGTTCGACCATAAATTCTTCTTCAAATATTTATACATTTTACTCAAATACGAATGGATCACGTACAGCGTAATATGTGCTTTCTTCTAAATGTCTATCTATGCTCGTCATCATTGGCTACACACAGCTTATTCTGGAATCACGAAGTTCCATCATCATGAATCACAAAATATAGGGGCCTTTTCCTTCAACCCGTCCTCCCGGATGCAAACTAACATAGGGTCCTAAGCTGTTTGGTTTTGATGTTATCTGTGTAATAGGCACATTTTCCATTAAATTCTCTGTAACAAAACCTCTATGTCTTCTTTCATCAACTCTTTCCTAAGCTCATACCATGGAGTGAGCCTCTCCAACATCTGAATAGATACAGGTTTATGACTTAACGCATCCACGACTATATTCGCTTTACTAGGATGGTAAAGAATCTCTAAGTTGTGGCCTTTAATCAACTCCAACTATCTTATTTGTCGTATATTCAACTCTTTCTGGAATAAAATATACTTTAGGATCTTGTGATTTGTGTATATCTAGCAAGAAGTTCTGAAAAGGTAATCATGACGCTAAATCTTTAGCACGAACACTACTGCTACCAACTCCAAGTTATGAGTCGGGTAATTAACTTAATAATGCTTCAACTATTGTGAATGTGAATATTAAGTAATAACTCTGCCCTTTTGCATCAACACATAGTCAAGCCCTTGATTAGAAGCTTCACTGTGAATAAAAAACCCAAATTTCCCTAAGGCAACATTAGAATAAGTGCAGAGGTTAGTCTTTGCTTCAATTTGTCAAAACTATTCCGATGAGCATCATTCCACTCAAACTTCTGAGTCTTTTGGGAGAACTGAGTAAGTGGTCAGGAAATCTTGGAAAATCCCTCCATAAACCTGCGACAATACCCAGCGAGTCCTAAGAAACTTCAGAATTCTTTCACAGTCTTGAGCGGTTCCCATTGCATAACCGTTTTGATCTTCTGAGGGTCAACTTATACATCATCATCAGATAAAACATGACCAAGGAACATTACTTCCTTAAGTAAACATTCACACTTAGAAAATTTTGCATATAACTATTATGCCCTCAAATTCTCCAATACAATATGTAGATGCTTGCCATAATCTTCTCAGCTCGGAGAATAAATTAGAATATCATCAATGAAGACAACCAAAAATCTATCCAAGTATTTAATTAACACTTCTTTCATCAATTGCATAAATGCTGCAAGAACATTGGTAAACATGAAAGGCATCACCACAAACTCGCAGTGTTCATATTGTGACTGAAAAACTGTCTTAGGAATACTGGATTCTTGAATTCTCAATAGATTATAACCGGATCACAATCCAATCTTTGAAAAGAATAATGCTTATGAAGTTGATCTAGCAAGTTATCGATCTAAGGCAACGAATATATTTTCTTGAGTGTTACTTTATTCAAACCCATTAATCAATGTACACACGAAGATATCTATCATTCTTACATACAAATAACACTGGTGCACTCTATGGAGTTGCACTCGATCATATGTTCCCTTTTTCGAATAGATCCTTAAGCTGGTTCTTCAGTTCTAGCATCTCTGTTGGCGCCATACGATATGGTACTTTCGAGATTGGCTTAGACCTAGGCTCTAACTCAATTGTAAAGTTGACAACTCATTCTAGCCGTGATCTGGACAATTCATATAAAAACATTCGTGTACTCACATACTACATGAATTGATGATATTTCGGTCTTCTTCTCTTCATTCTTCAATATTTTACACTAATAGCCTACACAGTTTTGGTTCAATAAATTATTTGCTTGCATCAAACTGATGATATTTCTAGACATACTTGGTCTCTTTCCCTGGGATAAACATCTGGTGCCATCTGTTAGGAATATGTTCTCGAATACCACTCGGAGGATGACAGAGTGAGAGAAATATATTGTGATTATGAACATCACTCATAAATTTGTAGAAAACATTTATTATTTCTATATATTTTTATGTCATTGGCATCATGATTTAGTTTGTATGAATATAGTACTTATATTTGAGAGCGAGCACTCCGCTCCTTCTTGAATAAGGAGATAGGCAATGGAAATGTTTAGACTCAAATGCTTAACTGGTTCGCAGGTCGATGAAAATTAGATAAGACTTGTCTGAAGTGTGCTTTGGCATGTAGGGTGCATGTGTTTACTCAGACACAACTCACCTTGATCTAGTCATGTGGATTCCACTATGTGGTAGTCAATGACTGAAATGAAAGGCTGTGAGATCAAACGCGAAGTATATGTTGATGGGTTATTGGCATTCTTATTGAACATCAAGATAGGATTCTTTCTCCTGAAATTGAACAAGTGAATGTCCTATGCGATTAATGGCAGATAAGATCATAAGTATTTGGACAAAGCATATCGTGCTAGTTGTATTTGATACACCAGAGATCAATGATATCGATTTTCATGAACATATGCATAGCATCAAGCTACAATAAGGTCTGACATTGCCATGACCCTAATATTGTTGGATTGATACCGCCACTAGAAGGGGGGTTGAATAGTGTGGATTATAGTTTTGAACTCTTTTTGTGCGGAAGCTATTTACCTGACTAATAGGAGTGCAGAAAACAAAGAACACACGAATTTGTTCGAGAGGTTCGACTATTAACGAAGCCTACGTCCCTTACCTAGCGTTACCGACTAGGACTTTTCTAAAATCTTGAATGCATTTTCTAGTTTAGTGCCAACTCTTATAATAGCACTTTCAAGATTAGTGCCGAACTTTTACAGTGTCTTGATTTCCCGGTTCAAGAACAACCTCATTAGAATCTCTCTTGTTTTTAAGGATACAAGACAACCTCACAATAACTCAACAGAAGTTGCGAGTAAGGAAACTCGTCTTTACAAAAGATAGCTCACGTTGATACACGAATGTAGATATCATATTGATAGAATAATTCTTCTTGTATCAGAATAATCTTTCCAGAGTATAATGATAGCTTGATATGCTGAGAAATTGCTTGTGTATGCTTGTAAACTCTGGTGAATTTTTATATATCTCCAACACCTTGGATGACATATATTTATAGCCTTTTGGAGCCATTTTCCCATTGGAATAGTATGCCTGTGTTACGTACGTTAGGTAACTTACATTACGTATGTAAGACATGTACGTATGTTACAGCTTACGTGTAACGGCCGTATGTATTACACATTACGTACGTATGCTTGGTCTTCATGTACGTTGGATCAGATGACTTTATTGCAATGGTCGATGACTTATTTGTTGACTTCATGCAATGGGCTGATTTTTGAATATTACGTACGTTATAAAATAGGTATTACATACGTTACCTACATTCAAAACACTTAGTGAAAATGTTAATGTTACGTACATTGGGAATGGTTTGTTACGTACATTAGGAGCGGTTTTGTTACGTACGTTAAGAATATTATGCTACGTACGTCATATACTGAAAATATGGAATGTTAATTTTGCTTTGTAAAACATCATCAAAATATTCAAAATGTGTTACGAAAATATTGTTCCAACAAATACTTGACAGGGACATCTGACTCAAGGGTTTATACGTATATGGTATTTATAACGGAAAAGGTTTTGGAATGATCCTACTCATTCATTCTTAGTTGGGTTACAGTTTAAGCCGTCAGAGTGGCTATTATTACTCACACTCTTTGGTTCCTCCTATTAGTTACTAAGATGGACCTACAGAGTCGACCAAACTAGATAGTCAATGGATTATTTTAAACATATCATCTTTATGTGAATATTGGACATTAGACGTCTAATTTAATTTATTGAAAATTAATTTGGTCGTACAAATTAATTAATTAGTGGATAATTAATTTAATTTGTAATTAATTATTTCTTAGAAAAAATAGTATTAAATATAATTAATTAAAAATACGTGATACCCGAGCCTCACACTACTCATTTGGTCAATATGATTCATGTATTACACTTATGAGTCATGTGCTAGTTATGTTTACTTTTACATTTCAATGTTTATTTCATATCAAAACTGCATTTAAGTGCATTCAATGATATAAAACATGTAAATTTAATTATGAAAACTTTAAAATGTTGAGATTATTAACGTTATATAAGGATAAGATACATGTTAAGATAATATACAACTCTAAATTCATCTGGTAAACCTAGAAGTACTAATTGTACGCTTCTGAGGCGTCTATTTTGTGTTAACTGATTTATCCAGGGGTCTCAGTCAGCATATATGCTAGGTAAATATAAATTTTAGTCAAAGTAAATAAATCTAATATACTCTAATAATACATTTCAAATAGCATTATCCTTATCAACACCATATAGAACATAATTAATGGTGTCACCTTGTAACTTTGCTAAATAGTTCGATTTATCGATGCCCGATTCGTCCCAATTGAGGTCGAATACTATTAAACTTATCTTTAAGATTATTATCCAAATCATATAACATTGATAAATTATTCCTTACATTCTTATCTATAGTGTTCTATGTACGAGGCACTAGAAGATTTGACTAGCAATTCCTCTGCATTTTTGCCCTATCCGCGCGAGTAACCGACTTTAAATAGCTGAAACACCTACACCGTTATAAAAACCTTGGACAGGTCCATAATATCATAAATATGGTTCTTATAATCTAAGAACCAATCCAAGTTGTCCAAAAACAGGACCTCCTATGCCCGAACTGGCCTACACAATAGAAGATGTTTTTAGAGATTACTAAGGGCTAGCTTTGTAATTTTCTTTTATAACTGCCTCTCTCTCTCTCTTATATAAATGCTACAACCGACCCTACACCCTCATATATTCTCTGAACTTAAATAAGAAGCTTTACCCTTTGAAAATTCACCAAACATTCAAGGAGAAATCATCAAAACAACACCTTAATTTCTTTGACAATCAAGGTGAGTCTTCTTGGTTCTCTTGTTGTTTTTATTATATTTATTGGTTGTTTTGAAGTTATTATAGCTTTTTAAGTTCCTTGAACATGTAATAAAGATGTTAATCATTCGTTTCATGGCTTAATAAATGGTTTATGATGGATCTATAGAGCTTAAAACTCACTAGGACAATAAGGATTCAGTTTTGCTAGCTTTTCGAAACATCTGTATATTGTATGAAATTCGTTTGGATGAGGGGTAGAAACTTTGATATATTTGTCTTTAAATATGTTGGGAATGTTTTGTCAAAATTTGGTGCAAATACGGCCTATATCCAAGTATTTATAAACAAAACATAACATGATTAGTACAAGGCTTGGGTAAGTCCTTTTATACAAATATGTTGCTATAAAATCTAAGAGAATTTTGTTGTGGTGTCTCAAGGGGCACTAAAACCAGATATTTTATACTAAAAGGTCAGAAATGCTAGGTTAGTAGGCTGGTAGACAGACATAAAACTATAAAACATCAACTAGGGATCCTGATGCAAATCGGTAAAACCCTTCGAATAGGAAGTGTGCTGAACTTTATGAATAACTCTACTCCTATTTAAGCAAACTACTTGAAATTGGGTATCAAGGTTTATCAGGACAACCATCTCATATCGATATAATAGTAAGGGTATCACCCGAACAAGAGAAGTAGAAATCTCTCTGCAACTACAATGCATAAACATGGTATTGTTTTTATAACTATTTTGTTGAACTTGATGGTGTCATGAGAATGTTCTATTATATTGTATTATTGATCTGAATGATGCTTATAGTTTCTGGTTGCACCTTACATAAACATGACATCAATTAGCATTCCCATATGCATGCATAACATGAGACTCACTAGTGTCTGCATGCATAGAATGATCATGGAAAGAAAAAAAGAAAAATATTTTGTTGGCCGCTGCTAGAGCACCGAGTCATGGTAGATGTATGCTTTTATGATATGTTTATCATGGTACATATGTGCTTATATAATGTGTGAGACATGGTAAATGCATGTTCTCATGATATATTTGGTGTGGTAGATGCATGCCTTATATATCTGGCGTGGTAGATGCATGCCTTATGATATGGTATGATATTGAGCTCTTTCCAGTGCCTCATATGTGGGTAAATGAGATCAAAGATAAGAAAATGATTTTTAGAGAGATTCTCATTGATGACCATATATCATTTGTAGCGTCAGACATGATAGATGCATGATTTCTACTTATTGGGCTTTAGCTCACGTAGTTAATACATTGTAGGTAAGCTTGATGCTTGAGATTTTTATTACTGAATGGATTGGAGTTCTACTGTTGCTGAGGGTCGATGTACATAGATGGCAATCTGTTGGGCTAAACCATGGAGTTATCGTGTCATTGTTATTTTCTTTAAACTTTGTTCTATAAATATATGTTATGTCATCGAGTTAGAGAAACTTATATGCCAGAGTGTGGGGTGATGGTGTGGTTTGATATTTTACATACTTTTGGTATGGTTATGTAACTAATAAGTTTGTTTAAGTAGTGAACTTGTAAAAATATACTGGACGAGACATGATGTCTATATGTGGTAGTGATACGGATTTTTTATTACTATTATTACAGGTTGGTGATATAAGTATTATTTTAGGGGAAACTATGCGAAATTTCACGGCATATTATAAGTATTAATATGACATGGGATACTTCAGGTTATGTATTTAGAGTTGGTTATTTCATAAGATTAATTAATTATATAAATATATTGATACAGACTAAAGTATTATCGGACTAGAGTATATGATATAAAGTGTAACCGTCCATTTTAAATAAAAAATGATGTTATATTAATTTTATGTTATCAACTCTCTCTTGATTGGTGGGAAGATACGTTGATCAGTGTACATATAATATACAGACCTCATGTGAAAGAGAGAGATGCTTAATATTCATTTCATTGTTTATAAATAAATCAGCAAAAGACTTTTCTAATGATGAGAGTGATCATTAATTCATATAACTTAGAGAGAGAAAAAGAGATAAGACTATCTCTACCAAGCTCCATCTCTTATTTCAAACTCAGCTTCCTCTCCATGCAAAGCTAGTCGTCGGCCTTGAGCCTTTAAAAGGAGGAGGATTTTCCCGTTCGATTACCGAAAGCGTGATACGTAAGGACGTCGTGCTATTAGAGTTGGAATTTTGGAAGCTTTACGAATTGAATTCAATCAACATCTTCATCAACAACAAAATATATATTAAAGTTCTTAATGGTATGATATAGATTCCCATACTTTTACTATTATTCCTTTTTACGATCCTTGATCGATTCTCGGTCGGGGTTCGGATGAGCATAGTTATGCGCTTTTATTCTTTCGCAATATATTTGATTTATAACTCTAACTTCAAAACCATCTTCAACGAGCAATTAAACTGTTTTAGCACAGAAATTTATGATTACACGGAAGTTATTAAGCCAATATCTACCTAACTTCTCCTCGGAAATCAACAATAACTAAATTTACATTTTAATTTTGTTCACATAACTGAATAGGATAATATTTTTCTCTGTCATTGCCAATCTATCTATGTTTGGTAAGCCCACAACATAAAGTTCACAATCATATAGATCGGTAGCCCTAGTATGAAACAAAATAGTAATGAGCTGTGAATTAACTCGTGTGATGCATGTAGCAATGATGGCATCAAACTCATATGGACACTTCATTTCATAAATCCTCGGGGGCACTGATCCAGAACTCGAGGCTCCCCTCGGCACCAGGACACTAACGGGGCTGAAAAAAGTTCCTTTGAGGCTGTTAGTCGTTCCTTTCTATGCTGGCGAAGAGGCATGTGACACAGCAGATTTGGAATTACTTGTACAATAATATGGCCATTTTCCCTCCCACCCACACACTAATAACATTTCCCCAGTGGTTTGGGACAAAGATAATGAACACACTAATAACATTTCCCCAGTGGTTTGGGACAAAGATAATGAATACGATCAGGACTGGTATATTTAAAGTATATACTGATATTTTTAGCCGTAGAACCCGAATTTATAAAGTTCATCGCTTTCCCAGATGGCAAAGGAGCTTTTCCGGATGTAGCTGAGTGGGATTGAGCCTTATAGAGCTCGTTACCCTTTGTTATCAGAAGTCCCAGCATTGACCTTCTGTTGTTTAGTCTCTGGAGCAGACTCGACAATGAAAGACATTTCATATGCTTGATCCTTGTCTTGATATGCCTTAGATTAGTATATTTAAAATTGGATATCTAGCTCCGGATTTGGGGGCTTCATTCTCAAGTGGCGAATATTTCTTGGTCCGTCTTCACAAGATCACAGACATAAATCAACTGATGGTTATACATTATGATGATTTTCATAACCGAAACATCATGGTAGTGAACAGGCCTCCTCGATAGGCCCAGAACAATATTGAGCTTCGATCATGTCCCTGAACTCGTACCATGAAGTCTCCTGATCAGCTGGGCGGACAACTCTCCCCGAATCCGATGCATCACCCTCAAGGAAAAATCAAGCGATAGTCACTTTTCTGTCATCAAGATAGTGAACTCCCTCAAAAAGTTTTTCCAACTTCAATAGCCAAGGCTCCATGGTCATCGACTCTAAGGCTCCATTAAAGTGTGAAGGATTCATCCTTGATATTTTTTGTATCTAGCGATCCACATTAGGTACCTATACTTGACCATACGGTTGGCCTAACAGGACCCATTACATGTGTGCGCCTGCATTACCTGCATTACTTGTGTCATGTCTTCCATTTGAGTTATCATTTGATGCACCAGGTCCGATCCTCCATCTTTAGCTTCAGCTGCGGCTTCAACTTCTTCTTTATGGTCATCCCCTTGATACACAATCGAGTCTTCTTCTTCAGAATCCCGTCTAGCGTTACATCTCATGTGACATAGCTCTTAGTTTCCTTGACCTCTTGCCATACTGAAATGTGCAAGACTTCTCAGTTTATATGATTATAAGGAACATATTAAGACCACAGGTCCTCCATCATTCACAATATAATGCAAAAATTGTCATTTCAACTGTTATTAATCATAAATTGACTATATTGACTAACGTAGAACATAATATTCAAAATTTAAGATACTTACAGTCACAGGTCTTACTCAGGCCTCGGTAGTCACAGCAATACTAGTTTCCCAAACAACACCAAAGGTCAACAAAGAAAAAATGACTCGTCTTAACAAAAGACATTATACGTTCGTTACAAATTCTCTGATACCGTATTCCGTAACACCTCCAACTTATCTATGGTGATTATAGTGGGGTAAACACTACTTTAATATTTACCGGACAGATGAAATTAACAATCTTAACTGAACAAATTAAATAATACATAAGCGATGTTTCGAAAACCATGTTTAGAACACAAAGCCATTTTCCAAGTCTACTGATTTATGGAACGCTCCAAAGAAATAAAACCGTACATATTTGTCCAAAATATATTTATTACAAATTGACTCCAGATGGAAGAAATAACATAAACCGCCATGACTTTGATGGTAGAATCCTGCTAAATACCGTTGCCTTTATATTTTCCCTGTGAAGACTCCTCGATCATCTCTGTACATAGAAACATCAACTTCCAACCTCCAAATGGATTAAAAACAATGACAAGCAATAAATCGAATAAGAACTTAATCGTGTCATCATATTCATATGTCATGCAAATAAACAAGAACTTAATTCTCTGAACAGTCATCCTACTCATAAGATAACAAATCATGACAAGTAGCCTCCGCTAACGTGTATCACGAATCCTCTTGAGGTCTTGACGGCAACCTCGCAAGATATGTAATATTTCTAGAATTCGCTAACATCATGAATTCTCTTGAGGGCTTAATGGGACCCTCCCAAGATTTTACCCTTTTACTAATGCATATCATAGACGATCTAGAGGCCTCGACAGAACCCAGATATCACTATTTGCTTGTCTATTCACTAATTCATATCAAGAATTGTTTAGAGGCCTACACGGGACCTTCCACATATATCACTATTGTTTACAAAGTATTGAATACTTATAAACATCGATTTAAGATCATTTGAGGACCAAACTTTTTTTACTATTAATCTCCACCCTTCATCTTTCCTCCATCTTTATTTGATCTAATGAATGAGATTAATCCCAACAATTTAAAACACCCACTTTCATCATTTTTTTTCAAATATCAATATCTTTCAAACCGTTAATCGTTAAGTCAAAAAAATATCTGAATTCTGACGAGTATTTAATTATCTTTCTATAGATAGGCACTTTGATATACTTTCGACAATTTTTTTTTTCCCGCTTTTTTCACGTTTTTTTTCGTGGCCGAAAAATCATATGTGATATATCATATATGATATTACATATCACATATGATATATCACATATGATATTTTCGGCCACGAAAAAAAGCGTGAAAAAAATGAATTTTTTTTTTTGTCGAAAGTATATCAAAGTGACTGTCTATAGAAAGATAATTAAATGCTCGTCGCGATGGTGTAATTATTTTCGCTTAACGATTAACGGTTTAAGAGATATTTAAATTATAAAAAATGTGTGAAATATTAAATGCTTTTAATCTCAACCATTGATTTCTTTTTGGATGGATGGTGGGGATGAGTCCCTTGGTATGTAAGAAAAGTTTGGTATTTAATATAACTCTACTCATAAACATCCAAACACATAAATTACCATATTTTTCTCAATAAATATATGAAATAAGAGTTCTGGTAAACTTGCCTTTCACCAAAGATAGAAATGAATACGACTATCTAACGCTCATCTAGAGTCAAAAATCTAATAATCAACCTTAATACATAATCAACTATTGATTACCACAACATTAATATTAAATTAATCATAGAATAATTATACAAACAATTATTCACCCTAACATAGGATGATTACTGTAATACCCGGTTGTGAATTCATTAATTATCATTCAGTAACTGCCACTCGGAAATTTTTCACTCAGTAATAATCATTCATCATTCATATTCATTCATTTCGTGTTCATCGTTCGGCGTATCATGGAGTCGTGTATCAATTGTTATTCGTCATTCATCACTGTTTGGGATCGAGACGAGAATATTTTCATCATCATCATCGCGATTGGTAGCCTTGTGTTGGGAGTATCATTATTGTGTATGATTGGACTTAATTATATTCATACAGGTATGGTATGTCGGATCATTCAGCGATTTGTGTCGAGTAGATGGAGTTGTCGTTTTGTTGACGTCCAACAGCGAGTTACGGTCGTAACATGCTTGCATTACGGTCATAACATACGTTCGTTGTTTTCAGGTCATGTCGGACGAAGAGGACTTAAGGCCGTAAGGGTTGCGGCATACGACTGTAAGTTGAGGTAGGTACGGCCGTAAGGCTTGGCCAGTTATGGTCGTACGATCGAGCAGTGTGCCCGGTCAGTTTCGACGTAGGTTTCATACGCCCATAAGAATTGTCCGAGTACGGCTGTATGAGACGAGTTACGCCCGTAAGGCATGTGCGGTTATGGCCGTATGTCTGTCGGCAGACTTTCAACGAAATTGGGTTACGCCCGTATGATATGGCTGATCACGGCCGTAAGGCCGTTGACTTGGAGAGTTACGGGCCGAGTTACGGCCGTAACATTCGGCGGTACTTAAGTACCTGGTCGGGTTTCTGTGCTCATTTTCTCATTCCTTCACTTTAGTTCCGAGAGAGAAGTTCTTGGGAGAGATTTTCTTTATCACAACACTTGTGTAGTAGTGTTCTAAGCATACATCTTGGATTGGGAAGCTTGGATAGTCGTTTAAACACGAATTCACCGGATCGAAGTGTTTGGATCTTCAAAGGTAAATTCTTTAATATCTTGGATTTCGATTTTGAGTTGGGATATGATGTTTTGGATGTTATAATCATGATATATGAAGTGATGTACTTGTGATTATGAATTGTTATGGATTATCATCGGATTAATTGGGATTATTCAAGAACATTTCAAATGTTGATTTTGGAATTGGGGGTTTTGATTTGATGTTGTCGTAATCTCGAATTGTGTATTCCTATGAGAATATTGATTGTATATAAGATGTTTTGTTGGATTGAATCATTCATTGGAGGTTTGGTATCGATATAATTGAGATTGGTTGTAAACAATTGGAGGTTGTCTACAACGTGTTTGTTGAATTGCTTCAATGAGTTTGGGTATTGTTGTATCGGCTTTTGAGTTGGTTGTGATCATGTTTGATTTGTATATTAAGCGAATCGTTGGTACTTGTGTTATTCAAGGTTGTTCGAGCGGACGGTATTTCCATTAAGGGCGTTGATCGTGGAAGGACTTTCTCGCCTTCGGTTTGAGGCAAGTTTTATACTTGTACTAGTCAATGAGATTAATGTTATCGTATATGTGATTGAATGTGTTGTATCATTCTGAGAGTTGGTCTCTTCATAAGTTCATTGATATTAAGGGATCGTTCGATACGATACTCTTCGGCAATTATGCCAAATGTTTATTATTGTTCATTAATGGCCGGTTCAAGGCATTGGGATACTCGTTGTTAATGTTATTGTCGATAGCTGGTTCGCGGTATCGATGTATCGATTATTGTTGTTAATATTGATGTCGATCTAAGACATTGTTGTAATCACTGTTATTAATGATGGTGTCCTGTCATTCATGTTGTATTGGCCGATTGAATGTAACACCCCCGATATATTCAGGAATATTACAGCGCCGTAAATCCTTTACATAAGAATTTACAAGGCTGAATAAATGAAACGACAATAATAAATACCAACTAGTGAAATCACTTGAAATAAAATACGACAGTTCTGGTTCAATACCGAAAGTACAAATGTCCAAATGGAGAATATTAATACATCACTAAAATCCAAAACATCACAAATTACGATGCACTCGAGTACTTATTAAATAACCAACAACAGATAATAAACCCGACCGGAATATCACTCTGCACCCTCGTCGTCATGCAGCTCCAGTGATTGTTTTCCTGCTCTCCTGGATCCTGAACATAAACAAAATATTCACCCCCGAAGGGGTTAGCACAACGATGCTAGTACAAGTACCACAACATATTATTCAACATCTCACGAAGAATAATAATAACGTAAATGACAAAATACCAACGAGTCTTCTCCTGCGAGAAACTCATAAATAACATACACAACTGATAATCACAACATGACATCATAACATACACATGGTAATTCCGACGATCCAGAGTTCACTGCCTGGAACCCACGATGATCCCGTCAGACCAACCCGTGGTGGAAAAACCCGTCCTATGATCCAGCGCACGCTAGCATAGATCCCCCGATGATCCCGTCGGACCAACACGAGGTGGACATACAACAACGACATATATGCACGACAATATGTACAACATCAATACGTAAAACAAATAAGGTACTTGCCTCGATTCGAAGACAAGAACAATACTTCCACGAAAACGAAACACTCGAAGGTCGCCCCTTCAATCAATCACGTAACAAGCTCGAACCTTAACAAAAGAAAATAACATAGAATTTATCTCATGTCGTACGAATGTCTACCAATTCAATTTACGGCCGAAAGTTCATAAAACGGAATCTGCCTGATCTTCTCAGCGTACACTAAGTATTATACGTAGCGTGCGTTAAGTCTGTTCGTTAGTGCATGCTAACAACGAAGCCTAGCGTACGCTAACTATGCACGGTCAGTACCTCACTGATCAGCCGACTGACTCGCCTGATGACCTAACGTACGTTACGTACCAAACGTAGCGTACGTTAACTCATGCTCGATAGCGCATGTTAATCTACATAGCTTAGCGTGCACTAACTGTGCATGGCAGTTCACTACTGGGCAGCAAACTAGTTCTAACGATGATGAAACTCATGAAATCTTCAGTGATAATACATGTCATCTCCATGCATATCATGCTCATACGGTTTATGAATGATCTTTCGGATAACAACAACTTCGAATTCAAGAGTACGTATTATCATCACAACACCATAATCCATCTTGGTTACAATTCTCATGCGAAGTTTGGTGTTCTTAAGGTCGACGCACTAGATTTCAATATTATCATTACATCCCAATTTAACCATGGAGATGAACTAACAATTCCAGTTTTTAAGAAAGGATGCAATCTAAGATGATTCTTTCTTAAGTCCTTATAACCAAAAGTGATATCATCTCCAAGTTTTATGATCAATAAAACAACATAATTCATATGGATAATCATCTTCAGAATGTTCCTCTCATCATTTGACGTACAAAGGTTCCAACTACGAGGTTCCAACGACAATATCATAAGCATAAACATTCCAGTCTTCTAAACATGATGTTTGTTGAATAATTCACCAAAGGAACTCAATATCTTGCTATCATGATCATCTTATTCTTTAGAACCCGAATATAAGGCTGGAGATAGAATTAACATAACTTAATATGACGAAATCACTGAACCCCAAAGGTAGAATCTGACTCCGGTTGGTTATATGCCACTCCAAGGTGCTACTTCTCTTTAATGCTCAATCACAAGAAATATCCAATGTCCAATGATCAAGTGGATGTGTTATAAGTATGTCTAAGGAAGATGATATGCTCTCTGGTCTCTCAAGAACGAAGGATGCCCGAAATAAATGAGGAGAAAATGGAGTGCTAGCCCATATATAAACTTTCTGTACACTAGCAGATTAGCGCACGCTATCATACATCCTTAGCGTGCGCTAATAAGAGTTGACTCCGAAACTGTCCAGGTTCATCCGCGGGAATCTTATCCGGTCCTACGTCCGGCTGGCGCATGTGTTAGCCGCCCAGCTCAATAATTGATGGCCTAGCGCACGCAATTCTTCATTTGTAGCATGCGCTAGTAGTAGCCGACAGCGCGCGTTAAGTTACATGCTTTAGCGTGCGCTATCACGAGTTTGCATGAGAAATTTTGCATGATGATATACTTATGTACAAAGATACCAATGCGAGAAATATCATACTCCAATTATCGATATCACAAATCCGAATAATACGGGGTTCGAATACAGATGAAATACACAAAAATAAATCCGGACATTACATACTCTCCTACTAAAAAGGAGTTTCGTCCCGAAACTCAAGACGAAAATAACTATGGATATCTGAACTTCATGCTATCTTCCATTTCCCAAGTGGCTTCTTCCACTCTGTGGCGTGACCACTGAACTTTGACCAAAGCGATTGTTTGTTTCTCAACTGCTTAACTCGACTCTCGAGTATCCTGACCAGTCTTTCTTCAAATGTCCCATCCTGAGCGACTTCGATCTCCCTGAAATCAATGACATGACTAGGATCCGGTATATATCTCCGTAAATGGGATACGTGGAACACATTATGAACATGGCTCAACGACGGCGGCAATGCCAATCTATATGCCAACTCTCCAACTCTCTCAAGGATCTCAAATGGTCCGATATATCTCGGACTCAGCTTTCCCTTCCTTCCAAAACGAAAAATTCCCCGAGTACGAGAAACTTTTAAAAGTACATGGTCTCCCGTACTGAAAACTCCAATGGGCGACGACGTATGTCTGCATAAGATTTCTGTCGACTCTGGGCGGTCAACAGTCTTTCACGAATAAAGGCTATCTTCTCTCGTGTCTGCACGATCAACTCCAGTTATGTCCCGATCAAGTTTGATGAATCGTCCCAACATAGGGGCGATCTGCATCTCCTCCCGTATAATGCCTCAAACTTGTAATATCCGGATTTATTACTGTGTATTTCATCTGTATTCGAACCCTGTATTATTCGGATTTGGGATCTTGATAATTGGAGTATGATATTTCTTGCATTGGTATCTTTGTACATAAGTATAACAACATGCAAAATTTCTCATGCAAACTCGTGATAGCGCACGCTAAGAATGTAGCTTAACGCGCGCTATCGGCTACTACTAGCGCACGCTACGTATGTAGGAGTTGCATGCGCTAGGCACTCAATTATTGAGCTGGGCGGCTAGCACATGCGCCAGCCGGGACATGGGTCCGGATAAGATTCACGCGGACGAACCTGGACAGTTTTGGAGTCAACCCTTATTAGCGCGCGCTAAGGATGCTTAGTAGCGTGCGCTAATCTGCTTTGTGCAGAAAGTTTATATATGGGCCAGCACTCCATTTTATTCCCATTTCCTTCGTTCATTCTTCAGTCTTGAGAGACCATAGAGCAATAATTATCCTCCTAACACACTTAGAACACATCTACTTGATCCTTAAACATTGGATATTACTTGTGAGTGATCATTGAAGAGAAGTAACTCCTTGGAGTGGCATGTAACCAACTGGAGTCGGATTCTACCTTGTGGTTCAGTGATTTTGTCATATTAAGGTATGTTGATTCTATCTTCAACTCTAGATTCGTGTTATGGAGAATAAGATGGTCATGTTAGCAAATATTGATCTTCTTGGGTGAATCATCCAAAACACACCATATTTGGAATATTGAGATGATTATGCCTTAAGTACCTTAATTATGAACATCATGATTCGAATCTTATTACATTGAACAAGTAGAGGAAGCTTCTATCATTGGTAAATCCGAATCTAGTAAGTGTCTTTATAGCAATTATGAACTTGACTTTAGCATCATTATTGTTAGACGAATCTAAAGGATTGATCATGGAAGGATTTATCTTGTAAAGATGGAACGTTATTCAAACTTCAAAATGATAGTTTTGATTGATATATAGGTGTTGATATCGACTGTTAAGCCTTCCGAATTATCGCATGAAGAATTGTTATCGAAATGGAATATGGTTTTATAATAATATACATATTCTTGAATCCGAAGTTGTTATTATCCGTAAGATCATTCATAACCGTATGAACAAGATATTCATGGAGGTAACATGAATTAACACTGAAGATTTCATTGGTTTGATCATGATGAGATCAGTCTAATACCCAGTAGTGAACTGTCATGCACAGTTAGCGCACGCTAATCTATGTAGATTAACGTGCGCTATCGAGCATGAGTTAACGTACGCTACGTTTGGTACGTAATGTACGTTAGGCCATCAGACGAAGTCGATCGGGTGATCGGTGAAATCGACCATGCATAGTTAGCGTACGCTAGGCTTTGTTGTTTGTGTGCGCTATCGAGCAGCCTTAACGCACGCTACACAGAATACTTAGCATACGCTAAGAAGTTCAGGCCGATTGCATTTTATGAACTTTCAGCCGTAATTGAATTGTTAAACATTCGTACGACGTGATATAAATTCTTTATTATTTCTTTTGTTAAGGTTCGAGCTTGTTACGTGATTGATCGAAGGGGACGACCTTCGAGTATTTTGATATTCATGGAAGTTTTATTCTTGTCAATGAACCGAGGCAAGTACTCTAATTAGAATTGTGTATATTATGACAGTTATGATGTGATTGTATTATGTAAATGTGTTGTGATTATATGTCCACCATGCGTTGATCCGATGAGAATCATCATGGGAATCTATAGCTGTGTGCGCTGGATCGTTGGACAGGTAGTTCCACCATGTGTTGGTCCGACGGGATCAACAAGGGAATCTATAGTGTGTCGCCTGGATCATTTGAATACCATCAGTATGTTGAAACTGTTATGATATGATATGTGTTGTTGATATTTCTTGTTGGAGAAACTTGTTATGATATAATTGTTGATTATATCACTGTTGTATGATTATTGTACTTGTACTAGAATCGTTGTGCTAACCCCTGCGGGGGTGAACATTTGTTTATGTTCAGGATCTAGGAGAGCGGGGAAACAACCACTGGAGCTGCATGACGACGAGGTTGCAGAATGATGTTCCTAGGGTTTATTATGCATTGTTTGTTGGTTATTTCAATAAGTACTCGAGTACGTCGTCAGTTTATGATATTTAGATTTTGGTGATGTATTAATAACTCTTCATTGGATATTAGTATTCTCGGTATTGAACCAGACGGTTGTATTTTATTTCAGTGATTTCATAAGTTGGTATCTGTTATTGACATTTCATTTATTCAGCCTTGTAAATTCTTATGTAAAGGATTTACAGTGCTGTAATATTCCTGAATATATCGGGGGTGTTACAGAATATGGTATCGGAGCTAAGATTATGGATATCTTGGCCATTTGGTTAAAATAGGGGTCATTTACGTCTTTTGTGGTAACCGGCCGTGAATGACATCACTGTACTGCCTACGTCTTCATGCGAACGGTGGTTGTAAATTCCTAAACTCTATCTCGTTCTTTACATGTTGTATCTCTTTATACTTGAACATTAGAATGATGTTGTTTCCTGTATATTGACTATTTATGCTTACAGTATGTTGAGAGGCGGACGTGGACGTGGTCGCGGTCGTGGACGCGGACGAAGGAATGCTGAAATGGAAGCGTCGCCTTCTAATCAGGCCAGTCATAGCTCAGGCGAGCCGCAACGATCCATCAATAATGAACCAGAACCTGCTGTACCAGAAATCCTTCGTCAAGTGGTGAACCAAATGACTCAGTTCGCTCAGGTCGTGGACCGAATGCAGGTGGCGGTGGGATTTCAATAGGGAGATGGACAGCAAAGGATCCCAGAAATGGGAAATCGAGGTGACCGATGGTTGCAAGAGGTAGCGAAGATGCAACAACCCAAATTTGATGACTTTTCCGAGACTCCCACTTGGGATCATTGGTTGAAGGAATTGGAGAAAATTTTCGCTGGAATTAATTTCCCAGACGACAGGAGAGCTGCTATTGCTCAGTACTTTCTGATAGGGGAAGCATCCGAGTGGTGGGAAGCTATCCGACCTGCAGATCATGATGCTGATTGGACAGAATTTAAAATGATGATGGAAGCTCAGTACTGCCCTCGTCCTGTGAGGGAAGCCAAAGTTCGGGAGTTTTTCTTCGCTCAGCCATCAGACGAACCCGTATCCCAGATAATTAAGATGTTTAGCCAGCAGTTAGCATTTGTTCGACATCTGGTCAGAATAGATGCAGAAATGATGATTCATTTTGAAATGATGATGAAACCAGAAATCCAGAGGTACATGTCCGGTTTTGAATGTACCACTCTCCGTCAATACCAGGATAAGGCATTGGCGTATGAAATAAAAGAAGCAGCAATGGAGAAGTTTATGGAGTCGAAGAAGCAGAAGGTCTCTGGTACTTTTACAGAGCACAAGAAAAACGGGCCTCGCAAAGCCCAGGCATCATTTCATTCTTTCAAGAAACATCCGCACCCATCTAAGAGCGGAAAGAATTTCGGAACAATGTCAGCCACGACTGATACAGCTAGGAAGTGCTTTAACTGTGGTCGCCCAGGCCACATTTGGCGTGATTGTTTGCGCACTCCAGTTACATGTTTTGATTGTGGACAGGAAGGGCACCGTGCGACGTTTTGCAAGGATGCCACCAAGTATAATGGAACCCGTTCATCGCAGCCAGTTCAGAAGGAAGCTAGTATCCAACAGACGCAACAAAGTGTTCAGATGCCTCAGAATTTTGGCCGCGGATGAGGCAGAGGACAATGGGACCGAAAGGGGACATCGAGTGCCGGATCTGTTCCCCCACGTCTGTACGAGATGAGGAGGACAGACGATCAGGATGCTGCTGTCGCATCAGGTACTGTCCAGATCCTTTCCCAGCCAGTTAGCGTTTTATTCGATATAGGAGCTACACATTCTTTTATATCCTTGTCTTGTGTAAATCGTTTGAATATTTCTGGTTGTCATACTTGTGAACCTTATGTTGTTGGCTTACCGAGTGGAGAGAGGATTGTTGGGAACTTAGAGACTAGAGATTTCCCTGTATCATTTGGGGGCAGGGAGTGACTCTCAAATCTGATTGTAATAGAAATGCAAGGAGACGACCTAATACTCGGAGACGATTGGCTTAATCGATATGGGGCTATTGTAAACTACCAAAGGAGGAATATTTCGCTGATCGCTGACGATGGTTCCGAAGTACTGTTTGAAGGATGGAAACCAGGAAGCTCAGGAAAGTTGATCAAAGCAATGAAAGCTGTCAAATTGTTGAAACAGGGCTGTACCGGATACTGGTGCTATGCAATGAAGAGAGAAGACGAAATTGTGGAACTTTCATCCATTCCTGTTGTTAACGAATTTCCAGATGTATTTCCTGACGAGTTACCTGGACTACCTCCACGACGGGATGTAGAATTCACCATTGAGCTGGAACCCGGAGCTACACCAATTTCTAAGGCGCCGTATCGTATGGCACCTACTGAGATGTATGAATTGAAAAAGCAGCTGGAGGAGTTACTGGACAAAGGCTATATCCAGCCAAGCATTTCGCCCTGGGGAGCGCCAATTCTTTTTGTCTGGAAGAAGGATGTATCGCTTCGACTGTGTATCGATTATCGAGAGCTGAACAAGATGACGATTAAGAATAAGTGTCAATTGCCACGGATTGATGACCTGTTCGACCAGTTGCAAGGAGCAACAGTATTTTCTAAAATCGATTTGAGATTAGGATACCATCAGCTGAGGATTAAGGAATCTGATGTTCCAAAGTCAGCATTCAGAACTCGCTACGGACACTATGAGTTTGTAGTGATGCCATTTGGTCTCACTAATGCACCTGCTGTATTCATGCAATTGATGAACCGAGTGTTCATCGAATATTTGGATAAATTTGTGGTCGTATTCATTGATGACATTCTGATGTATTCTAAAAGCCCGGAAGAACATGCGCAGCATTTGCGGATTGTATTAGAACTTTTGAGAAGCGAGCAATTGTACGCCAAACTTTCTAAGTGTGAATTCTGGCTAAAGGAAGTAATGTTCCTCGGCCATGTGGTATCATCTAAAGGAGTCCGAGTATATCCTCAGAAGATCGAAGCAATTATGAATTGGAAGCCTCCAAAGAACGTGAAGGAAGTCCAAATCTTCTTAGGACTTGCTGGATATTATCGTCGATTCGTGGAAGGGTTTTCTAAAATCTCCCGCCCACTTACTCGACTCCTGCAGAAAACTCAAAAGTTTGAGTTGAACGAGTCATGTCATACTAGTTTTGATGAATTGAAGAGGAGATTGACGACAGCACCAATTTTATCACTTGCACAGGGACTGGAGGATTCATAGTTTACAGTGATGCTTCGAACCAAGGACTCGGATGCGTATTGATGCAGAATGATAAGGTGATCGCTTATGCTTCACGACAGCTGAAACCTTATGAAATGAATTACCCAACTCATGATTTAGAGCTAGAAGCAGTAGTTTTTGCTTTGAAGATCTGGAGGCATTATCTGTACGGGACTCACTATCAGATCTTTACGGATCACAAGAGTCTCAAATACATCTTCAGTCAGAAAGAGTTGAACATGCGACAAAGAAGATGGTTAGAACTGATTAAGGACTATGACTTAGAGATTTTGTATCATCCAGGCAAAGCGAATGTAGTGGCCGATGCACTCAGCCGCAAGCCTGTTTCTATTCAGATGCTGGAGACTCTGACCTCTCAACTTAGCCTTCAACGAGAGATGATTAGAGAAGGAATTGAAGTGTGGTTTCAAAGAGTCCAAGGACAACTATGCGTGATGGAATTAACTTCGTCATTAACCGAAGAAATCAAATCTAGACAGGCAGATGATCATCTGATGATTCGGTTGCGTGATGAAGTAATCAAAGGAAAGGCCCTTGGATTCCTAATTCGTGATGATGGAGTTTTGAGATTTCAGAACCGACTCTGCGTTCCCGATGTCGATGTTCTAAAACAGACGATTATGAAGGAAGCTCACAGTTCGCCCTATTCCATCCACCCGGGCACCAGTAAGATGTATAAGGACTTGAAATAGAATTTCTGGTGGGGCAACATGAAGAAAGATGTAGCGGACTATGTTTCAAAATGCTTGACTTGTCAGCAGGTTAAGATCGAGCATCAACGGCCTGCCGGAATGTTGAAGCCGCTACCGATTCCTGAATGGAAGTGGGAGGACATATCGATGGACTTTATCACTAGTATGCCAAGAACCAAGACAGTAATGAACATGATTTGGGTGATAGTTGATTGTCTAACCAAATCAGCTCATTTCCTAGGCATTAAGGACACATGTGGACCAGAGAGGTTGGCGCGAGTATTTATTTTAGAGATAGTTCGACTGCATGGTACGCCGAAGACCATTGTTTCTGATCGAGACGGCCGTTTTGTGTCTCACTTTTGGAAGGCGGTTCATAAGGCGTTGGGGACCGAATTGAACTTCGATGTGACTTATCACCCGTGGGCGACGGACAATGCGAGAGGACCATTCAAATAGTGGAAGACATGCTAAGGGCACGTGCCTTAGATTGGTCAAACGATTGGGAAATTCATCTACCGTTGATTGAATTTACCTACAACAATAGTTGTCATGCTTCCATTAAGATGGCACCATTTGAGGCATTATACGGGAGAAGATGCAGATCGCCCCTATGCTGGGACGATTCATCAGACTTGATCGGAGCACCGGTGTTGATCGTATGCACTCGAGAGAAGATAGCTTTAATTCGTGATAGACTATTGCCCGCAGTCGACGTAAATCGTATGCAGGCGTGCGCGTCGCCCTTTGGAGTTCAATACGGGAGACCACATACTTTTAAAGGTTTCTCCTACTCGGGGAATTTTTCGTTTCGGAAGGAAAGGAAAGCTGAGTCCGAGATATATCGGACCATTTGAAATCCTTGAGAGGGTTGGAGAGTTGGAATACAGATTGGCATTGCCGCCATCATTGTGCCATGTTCATAACGTGTTCCACGTATCCCAATTACGGAGGTATATACCGGATCCTAGTCATATCATTGATTTCGGAGAGATTCAAGTCGCTCATGATGGGACGTTTGAAGAAAGACCGGTCAAGATACTCGAAAGCCGAGTTAAACAGTTGAGGAACAAACCAATCATTTTGGTCAAAGTTCAATGGTCACGTCATGGAGTGGAAGAAGCCACATGGGAAACGGAAGATAGCATGAAGTCCAGATATCCCGAATTATTTTCGCCTTGAGTTTCGGGACGAAACTCCTTTTTAGTAGGAGAGTATGTAACATCCGGATTTATTACTGTGTATTTCATCTGTATTCGAACCCTGTATTATTCGGATTTGGGATCTTGATAATTGGAGTATGATATTTCTTGCATTGGTATCTTTGTACATAAGTATAACAACATGCAAAATTTCTCATGCAAACTCGTGATAGCGCACGCTAAGAATGTAGCTTAACGCGCGCTATCGGCTACTACTAGCGCACGCTACATATGTAGGAGTTGCGCGCGCTAGGCACTCAATTATTGAGCTGGGCGGCTAGCACATGCGACAGCCGGGACATGGGTCCGGATAAGGTTCCCGCGGACGAACCTGGACAGTTTTGGAGTCAACCCTTATTAGCGCGCGCTAAGGATGCTTAGTAGCCTGCGCTAATCTGCTTTGTGCAGAAAGTTTATATATGGGCCAGCACTCCATTTTATTCCCACTTTCTTCGTTCATTCTTCAGTCTTGAGAGACCAGAGAGCAATAATTATCCTCCTAACACACTTAGAACACATCTACTTGATCCTTAAACATTGAATATTACTTATGAGTGATCATTGAAGAGAAGTAACTCCTTGGAGTGGCATGTAACCAGCCGGAGTCGGATTCTACCTTGTGGTTCAGTGATTTTGTCATATTAAGGTATGTTGATTCTATCTTCAACTCTAGATTCGTGTTATGGAGAATAAGATGGTCATGTTAGCAAATATTGATCTTCTTGGGTGAATCATCCAAAGCACACCATATTTGGAATATTGAGATGATTATGCCTTAAGTACCTTGATTATGAACATCATGATTCGAATCTTATTACATTGAACAAGTAGAGGAAGTTTCTATCATTGGTAAATCCAAATCTAGTAAGTGTCTTCATAGCAATTATGAACTTGACTTTAGCATCATTATTGTTAGACGAATCTAAACGATTGATCATGGAAGGATTTATCTTGTAAAGATGGAACGTTATTCAAACTTCAGAATGATAGTTTTGATTGATATATAGGTGTTGATATCGACCGTTAAGCCTTCGGAATTATCCCATGAAGAATTGTTATCGAAATGGAATATGGTTTTATAATAATATACATATTCTTGAATCCGAAGTTGTTATTATCCGTAAGATCATTCATAACCGTATGAACAAGATATTCATGGAGGTAACATGAATTAACACTGAAGATTTCATTGGTTTGATCATGATGAGATCAGTCTAATACCCAGTAGTGAACTGTCATGCACAGTTAGCGCACGCTAATCTATGTAGATTAACGTGCGCTATCGAGCATGAGTTAACGTACGCTACGTTTGGTACGTAATGTACGTTAGGCCATCAGACGAGTCAGTCGGCTGATCAGTGAAGTACTGACCATGCATAGTTAGCGTACGCTACGCTTTGTTGTTTGTGTGCGCTATCGAGCAGCCTTAATGCACGCTACACAGAATACTTAGCATACGCTAAGAAGTTCAGGCCGATTGCATTTTATGAACTTTCAGCCGTAATTGAATTGTTAAACATTCGTACGACGTGATATAAATTCTTTATTATTTCTTTTGTTAAGGTTCGAGCTTGTTACGTGATTGATCGAAGGGGACAACCTTCGAGTATTTTGATATTCATGGAAGTTTTATTCTTGTCAATGAACCGAGGCAAGTACTCTAATTAGAATTGTGTATATTATGACAGTTATGATGTGATTGTATTGTGTAAATGTGTTGTGATTATATGTCCACCATGCGTTGATCCGATGAGAATCATCATGGGAATCTATAGCTGTGTGCGCTGGATCGTTGGACAGGTAGTTCCACCATGTGTTGGTCCGACGGGATCATCATGGGAATCTATAGCTGTGTGCGCTGGATCATTGGAATACCATCAGTATGTTGAAACTGTTATGATATGATATGTGTTGTTGATATTTCTTGTTGGAGAAACTTGTTATGATATAATTGTTGATTATATCACTGTTGTATGATTATTGTACTTGTACTAGAATCGTTGTGCTAACCCCTGCGGGGGTGAACATTTGTTTATGTTCAGGATCTAGGAGAGCGGGGAAACAACCACTGGAGCTGCATGACGACGAGGTTGCAGAATGATGTTCCGGCCGGGTTTATTGTCTGTTGTTTGTTGGTTATTTCAATAAGTACTCGAGTACGTCGTCAGTTTATGATATTTGGATTTTGGTGATGTATTAATAACTCTTCATTGGATATTAGTATTCTCGGTATTGAACCAGATGGTTGTATTTTATTTCAGTGATTTCATAAGTTGGTATCTGTTATTGACATTTCATTTATTCAGCCTTGTAAATTCTTATGTAAAGGATTTACAGCGCTGTAATATTCCTGAATATATCGGGGGTGTTACAGAATATGGTATCGGAGCTAAGATTATGGATATCTTGGCCATTTGGTTAAAATAGGGGCCATTTACGTCTTTTGTGGTAACCGTCCGTGAATGACATCACTGTACTGCCTACGTCTTCATGCGAACGGTGGTTGTAAATTCCTAAACTCTATCTCGTTCTTTACATGTTGTATCTCTTTATACTTGAACATTAGAATGATGTTGTTTCCTGTATATTGAGTATTTATGCTTACAGTATGTTGAGAGGCGGACGTGGACGTGGTCGCGGTCGTGGACGCGGACGAAGGAATGCTGAAAGGGAAGCGTCGCCTTCTAATCAGGCCAGTCATAGCTCAGGCGAGCCGCAACGATCCATCAATAATGAACCGGAACCTGCTGTACCAGAAATCCTTCGTCAAGTGGTGAACCAAATGACTCAGTTCGCTCAGGTCGTGGACCGAATGCAGGTGGCGGTGGGATTTCAATAGGGAGATGGACAGCAAAGGATCCCAGAAATGGGAAATCGAGGTGACCGATGGTTGCAAGAGGTAGCGAAGATGCAACAACCCAAATTTGATGACTTTTCCGAGACTCCCACTTGGGATCATTGGTTGAAGGAATTGGAGAAAATTTTCGCTGGAATTAATTTCCCAGACGACAGGAGAGCTCCTATTGCTCAGTACTTTCTGATAGGGGAAGCATCCGAGTGGTGGGAAGCTATCCGACCTGCAGATCATGATGCTGATTGGACAGAATTTAAAATGATGATGGAAGCTCAGTACTGCCCTCGTCCTGTGAGGGAAGCCAAAGTTCGGGAGTTTTTCTTCGCTCAGCCATCAGACGAACCCGTATCCCAGATAATTAAGATGTTTAGCCAGCAGTTAGCATTTGTTCGACATCTGGTCAGAATAGATGCAGAAATGATGATTCATTTTGAAATGATGATGAAACCAGAAATCCAGAGGTACATGTCCGGTTTTGAATGTACCACTCTCCGTCAATACCAGGATAAGGCATTGGCGTATGAAATAAAAGAAGCAGCAATGGAGAAGTTTATGGAGTCGAAGAAGCAGAAGGTCTCTGGTACTTTTACAGAGCACAAGAAAAACGGGCCTCGCAAAGCCCAGGCATCATTTCATTATTTCAAGAAACATCCGCACCCATCTAAGAGCGGAAAGAATTTCGGAACAATGTCAGCCACGACTGATACAGCTAGGAAGTGCTTTAACTGTGGTCGCCCAGACCACATTTGGCGTGATTGTTTGCGCACTCCAGTTACATGTTTTGATTGCGGATAGGAAGGGCACCGTGCGACGTTTTGCAAGGATGCCACCAAGTATAATGGAACCCGTTCATCGCAGCCAGTTTAGAAGGAAGCTAGTATCCAACAGACGCAGCAAAGTGTTCAGATGCCTCAGAAATTTGGCCGCGGACGAGGCATAGGACAATGGGACCGAAAGGGGACATCGAGTGCCGGATTTGTTCCCCCACGTCTGTACGAGATGAGGAGGACAGACGATCAGGATGCTGCTGTCGCATCAGGTACTGTCCAGATCCTTTCCCAGCCAGTTAGCGTTTTATTCGATATAGGAGCTACACATTCTTTTATATCCTTGTCTTGTGTAAATCGTTTGAATATTTCTGGTTGTCATACTTGTGAACCTTATGTTGTTGGCTTACCGAGTGGAGAGAGGATTGTTGGGAACTTAGAGACTAGAGATTTCCCTGTATCATTTGGGGGCAGGGAGTGACTCTCAAATCTGATTGTAATAGAAATGCAAGGAGACGACCTAATACTCGGAGACGATTGGCTTAATCGATATGGGGCTATTGTAAACTACCAAAGGAGGAATATTTCGCTGATCGCTGACGATGGTTCCGAAGTACTGTTTGAAGGATGGAAACCAGGAAGCTCAGGAAAGTTGATCAAAGCAATGAAAGTCACAAATTGTTGAAAGCAGTAATGTCGGATCGGTGCTATGCAATGAAGAGAGAAGACGAAATTGTGGAACTTTCATCCATTCCTGTTGTTAACGAATTTCCAGATGTATTTCCTGACGAGTTACCTGGACTACCTTCACGACGGGATGTAGAATTCACCATTGAGCTGGAACCCGGAGCTACACCAATTTCTAAGGCGCCGTATCGTATGGCACCTACTGAGATGTATGAACTGAAAAAGCAGCTGGAGGAGTTACTGGACAAAGGCTATATCCAGCCAAGCATTTCGCCCTGGGGAGCGCCAATTCTTTTTGTCTGGAAGAAGGATGTATCGCTTCGACTGTGTATCGATTATCGAGAGCTGAACAAGATGACGATTAAGAATAAGTGTCAATTGCCACGGATTGATGACCTGTTCGACCAGTTGCAAGGAGCAACAGTATTTTCTAAAATCGATTTGAGATTAGGATACCATCAACTGAGGATTAAGGAATCTGATGTTCCAAAGTCAGCATTCAGAACTCGCTACGGACACTATGAGTTTGTAGTGATGCCATTTGGTCTCACTAATGCACCTGCTGTATTCATGCAATTGATGAACCGAGTGTTCATCGAATATTTGGATAAATTTGTGGTCGTATTCATTGATGACATTCTGATGTATTCTAAAAGCCCGGAAGAACATGCGCAGCATTTGCGGATTGTATTAGAACTTTTGAGAAGCGAGCAATTGTACGCCAAACTTTCTAAGTGTGAATTCTGGCTAAAGGAAGTAATGTTCCTCGGCCATGTGGTATCATCTAAAGGAGTCCGAGTATATCCTCAGAAGATTGAAGCAATTATGAATTGGAAGCCTCCAAAGAACGTGAAGGAAGTCCGAATCTTCTTAGGACTTGCTGGATATTATCGTCGATTCGTGGAAGGGTTTTCTAAAATCTCCCGCCCACTTACTCGACTCCTGCAGAAAACTCAAAAGTTTGAGTTGAACGAGTCATGTCATACTAGTTTTGATGAATTGAAGAGGAGATTGACGACAGCACCAATTTTATCACTTCCACAGGGACTGGAGGATTCATAGTTTACAGTGATGCTTCGAACCAAGGACTCGGATGCGTATTGATGCAGAATGATAAGGTGATCGCTTATGCTTCACGACAGCTGAAACCTTATGAAATGAATTACCCAACTCATGATTTAGAGCTAGCAGCAGTAGTTTTTGCTTTGAAGATCTGGAGGCATTATCTGTACGGGACTCACTGTCAGATCTTTACGGATCACAAGAGTCTCAAATACATCTTCAGTCAGAAAGAGTTGAACATGCGGCAAAGAAGATGGTTAGAACTGATTAAGGACTATGACTTAGAGATTTTGTATCATCAAGGCAAAGCGAATGTAGTGGCCGATGCACTCAGCCGCAAGCCTGTTTCTATTCAGATGCTGGAGACTCTGACCTCTCAACTTAGCCTTCAACGAGAGATGATTAGAGAAGGAATTGAAGTGTGGTTTCAAAGAGTCCAAGGACAACTATGCGTGATGGAATTAACTTCGTCATTAACCGAAGAAATCAAATCTAGACAGGCAGATGATCATCTGATTATTCGGTTGCGTGATGAAGTAATCAAAGGAAAGGCCCTTGGATTCCTAATTCGTGATGATGGAGTTTTGAGATTTCAGAACCGACTCTGCGTTCCCGATGTCGATGTTCTAAAACAGACGATTATGAAGGAAGCTCACAGTTCTCCTATTCCATCCACCCGGGCACCAGTAAGATGTATAAGGACTTGAAATAGAATTTCTGGTGGGGCAACATGAAGAAAGATGTAGCGGACTATGTTTCAAAATGCTTGACTTGTCAGCAGGTTAAGATCGAGCATCAACGGCCTGCCGGAATGTTGAAGCCGCTACCGATTCCTGAATGGAAGTGGGAGGACATATCGATGGACTTTATCACTAGTATGCCAAGAACCAAGACAGTAATGAACATGATTTGGGTGATAGTTGATTGTCTAACCAAATCAGCTCATTTCCTAGGCATTAAGGACACATGGGGACCAGAGAGGTTGGCGCGAGTATTTATTTTAGAGATAGTTCGACTGCATGGTACGCCGAAGACCATTGTTTCTGATCGAGACGGCCGTTTTGTGTCTCACTTTTGGAAGGCAGTTCATAAGGCGTTGGGGACCGAATTGAACTTCAGTACAGCTTATCACCCGCAGACTGACGGACAATCTGAGAGGACCATTCAAATAGTGGAAGACATGCTAAGGGCCTGTGCCTTAGATTGGTCAAACGATTGGGAAATTCATCTACCGTTGATTGAATTTACCTACAACAATAGTTGGCATGCTTCCATTAAGATGGCACCATTTGAGGCATTATACGGGAGAAGATGCAGATCGCCCCTATGCTGGGACGATTCATCAGACTTGATCGGAACAGAACCAGTGTTGATCGTACAGACTCGAGAGAAGATAGCTTTAATTCGTGATAGACTATTGACTGCCCAGAGTCGACAGAAATCGTATGCAGACGTACGCCGTCGCCCTTTGGAGTTCAATACGGGAGACCACATACTTTTAAAGGTTTCTCCTACTCGGGGAATTTTTCGTTTCGGAAGGAAAGGAAAGCTGAGTCCGAGATATATCGGACCATTTGAAATCCTTGAGAGGGTTGGAGAGTTGGAATACAGATTGGCATTGCCGCCATCATTGTGCCATGTTCATAACGTGTTCCACGTATCCCAGTTACGGAGGTATATACCGGATCCTAGTCATATCATTGATTTCGGAGAGATTCAAGTCGCTCATGATGGGACGTTTGAAGAAATACCGGTCAAGATACTCGAAAGCCGAGTTAAACAGTTGAGGAACAAACCAATCATTTTGGTCAAAGTTCAATGGTCACGTCATGGAGTGGAAGAAGCCACATGGGAAACGGAAGATAGCATGAAGTCCAGATATCCCGAATTATTTTCGCCTTGAGTTTCGGGACGAAACTCCTTTTTAGTAGGAGAGTATGTAACATCCGGATTTATTACTGTGTATTTCATCTGTATTCGAACCCTGTATTATTCGGATTTGGGATCTTGATAATTGGAGTATGATATTTCTTGCATTGGTATCTTTGTACATAAGTATAACAACATGCAAAATTTCTCATGCAAACTCGTGATAGCGCACGCTAAGAATGTAGCTTAACGCGCGCTATCGGCTACTACTAGCGCACACTACATATGTAGGAGTTGCGCGCGCTAGGCACTCAATTATTGAGCTGGGCGGCTAGCACATGCGACAGCCGGGACATGGGTCCGGATAAGGTTCCCGCGGACGAACCTGGACAGTTTTGGAGTCAACCCTTATTAGCGCGCGCTAAGGATGCTTAGTAGCCTGCGCTAATCTGCTTTGTGCAGAAAGTTTATATATGGGCCAGCACTCCATTTTATTCCCACTTCCTTCGTTCATTCTTCAGTCTTGAGAGACCAGAGAGCAATAATTATCCTCCTAACACACTTAGAACACATCTACTTGATCCTTAAACATTGAATATTACTTATGAGTGATCATTGAAGAGAAGTAACTCCTTGGAGTGGCATGTAACCAGCCGGAGTCGGATTCTACCTTGTGGTTCAGTGATTTTGTCATATTAAGGTATGCTGATTCTATCTTCAACTCTAGATTCGTGTTATGGAGAATAAGATGGTCATGTTAGCAAATATTGATCTTCTTGGGTGAATCATCCAAAGCACACCATATTTGGAATATTGAGATGATTATGCCTTAAGTACCTTGATTATGAACATCATGATTCAAATCTTATTACATTGAACAAGTAGAGGAAGCTTCTATCATTGGTAAATCCGAATCTAGTAAGTGTCTTCATAGCAATTATGAACTTGACTTTAGCATCATTATTGTTAGACGAATCTAAAGGATTGATCATGGAAGGATTTATCTTGTAAAGATGGAACGTTATTCAAACTTCAGAATGATAGTTTTGATTGATATATAGGTGTTGATATCGACCGTTAAGCCTTCGGAATTATCCCATGAAGAATTGTTATCGAAATGGAATATGGTTTTATAATAATATACATATTCTTGAATCTGAAGTTGTTATTATCCGTAAGATCATTCATAACCGTATGAACAAGATATTCATGGAGGTAACATGAATTAACACTGAAGATTTCATTGGTTTGATCATGATGAGATCAGTCTAATACCCAGTAGTGAACTATCATGCACAGTTAGCGCACGCTAAGCTATGTATATTAACGTGCGCTATCGAGCATGAGTTAACGTATGCTACGTTTGGTACGTAACGTACGTTAGGCCATCAGACGAGTCAGTCGGCTGATCAGTGAGGTACTGACCATGCATAGTTAGCGTATGCTAGGCTTTGTTGTTTGCGTGCGCTATCGAGCAGCCTTAACGCACGCTACACAGAATACTTAGCGTACGCTAAGAAGTTTAGGCAGATTGCATTTTATGAGCTTTCAGCCGTAAATTGAATTGTTAAACATTCGTACGACGTGAGATAAATTCTTTATTATTTCTTTTGTTAAGGTTCGAGCTTGTTACGTGATTGATCGAAGGGGAAGACCTTCGAGTATTTTGATATTCGTGGAAGTTTTATTCTTGTCAATGAACCGAGGCAAGTACTCTAATTAGAATTGTGTATATTATGACAAATATGATGTGACTGTATTGTGTAAATGTGTTGTGATTATATGTCCACCATGCGTTGATCCGACGGGAATCATCATGGGAATCTATAGCTGTGTGCACTTGATCGTTGGATAGGTAGTTCCACCGTGTGTTGGTCCGATGGGATCATCATGGAAATCTATAGCTGTGTGCGCTGGATCGTTGGAATACCATCAATATGTTGAAACTGTTATGATATGATATGTGTTGTTGATATTTCTCGTTGGAGAAACTTGTTATGATATAATTGTTGATTATATCACTGTTGTATGATTATTGTACTTGTACTAGCATCGTTGTGCTAACCCCTGCGGGGGTGAAAATTTGTTTATGTTCAGGATCTAGGAGAGCGGGGAAACAACCACTGGAGCTGCATGACGACGAGGGTGCAGAATGATGTTCCGGACGGGTTTATTGTCTGTTGTTTGTTGGTTATTTCAATAAGTACTCAAGTACGTCGTCAGGTTATGATATTTGGATTTTGGTGATGTATTAATAACTCTTCATTGGATATTAGTATTCTCGGTATTGAACCAGACGGTTGTATTTTATTTCAGTGATTTCATAAGTTGGTATCTGTTATTGACATTTCATTTATTCAGCCTTGTAAATTCTTATGTAAAGGATTTACGGCGCTGTAATATTCCTGAATATATCGGGGGTGTTACAAAACTATGCCATCTTAATGGAAGCATGCCAACTATTGTTGTAGGTAAATTCAATCAACGGTAGATGAACTTCCCAATCAGTTGACCAATCTAAGGAACAAGCCCTCAGCATATCTTCCATCGTTTGAATAGTCCTCTCGGATTGTCCGTCAGTCTGCGGGTGATAAGCCGTGCTGAAGTTCAATTCGGTCCCTAAGGCCTTATGAACTGTTTTCCAAAAATGCGATACAAAGCGACCGTCTCGGTCAGAAGTAATGGTCTTCGGCGTACCATGCAATCGGACTATCTCTGAAATAAATACTCGTGCCAACCTTTCTGGTCCCCACGTATCCTTAGTGCCTAGAAAATGAGCTGATTTGGTTAGACGATCAACTATCACCCAAATCATGTTCATTCCTGTCTTGGTTCTCGGCATATTAGTGATAAAGTCCATCGATATGTCCTCCCACTTCCATTCAGGAATCAGGAGTGGCTTCAACATTCCGACAGGTCGTTGATGCTCGATCTTAACCTGCTGACAAGTCAAGCATTTTGAAACATAGTCCACTACATCTTTCTTCATGTTGCCCCACCAGAAATTTTGCTTCAAGTCCTTATACATCTTACAGGTGCCCGGGTGGATAGAATAGGGCGAGCTGTGAGCTTCCTTCATAATCATCTGTTTCAGAACATCGACATCAGGAATGCAGAGTCGGTTCTGAAATCTCAAAACTCCATCATCATGAATTATGAATCCGGGGGCCTTTCCCTTGATCACTTCATCACGTAACCGAATCATCAGAGGATCATCTGTCTATCTAGATTTGATTTCTTCGGTTAATGATGAAGTTAATTCCGTCACGCACACTTGTCCTTGGACTCTTTATAACCACACTTCAATTCCTTCTCTAATCATCTCTCATTGAATGCTGAGCTGGGAGGTCAGAGTCTCCACCATCTGGATAGAAATAGGCTTACGGCTAAGTGCATCTGCCACTACATTCGCTTTGCCTGGATGGTACAAAATTTCCAAGTCGTAGTCCTTAATCAGCTCTAACCATCTCATCTGTCGCATGTTCAACTCTCTCTGACTGAAGATGTATTTGAGACTCTTGTGATCCGTAAAGATCTGACAGTGAGTCCCATACAGATAATGTCTCCAGATCTTCAAAGCAAAAACAACTGCTGCTAGCTCCAAATGTGTTGGGTAATTGACTTCATAAGGTTTCAGCTGTCGTGACGCATAAGCGATCACCTTATCATTCTGCATCAATACACATCCGAGTCCTTGGTTCGAAGCATCACTGTAAACTATAAATCCTTCAGTTTCATGTGGGAGTGATAAAATCGGTGCCATCATCAATCTCTTCTTCAATTCATCAAAGCTAATCTGACACAACTCGTTCCACTCAAACTTTTATGTTTTCTGCAGTAGTCGAGTAAGTGGGCGGGAAATTTTGGAAAACCCTTCCACGAACCGACGATAATACCCAGCAAGTCCTAAGAAACTTCGGACTTCTTTCACGTTTTTTGGAGGCTTCCAATCCATAATCGCTTCAATCTTATGAGGATCTACTCGAACTCCTTCAGCTGATACCATATGACCGAGGAACGTTACTTCCTTTAGCTAGAATTCACACTTAGAGAGTTTAGCATACAGTTGCTCGCTTCTCAAAAGTTCTAATACAATCCGCAAATGTTGTGCATGCTCTTCCGGGCTCTTAGAATACACCAGAATGTCATCAATGAACACGACCACAAATTTATCCAAATATTCGATGAACACTCGGTTCATCAATTGCATGAATACAACCGGTGCGTTAGTGAGACCAAACAGCATCACTACAAACTCATAGTGTCCGTAACGAGTTCTGACCTCTGATTTCAGAATATCAGATTCCTTAATCCTCAACTAATGATATCCTGATCTCAGATCGATTTTAGAAAATATTGTTGCTCCTTGCAACTGGTCAAACAAATCATCAATCCGTGGCAACAGATACTTGTTCTTAATCATCATCTTGTTCAGCTCCCGATAGTCAATACACAGTCGAAGCGATCCATCCTTCTTTCGGACAAAGAGAACTGGCGCTCCCCAGGGCGAAACGCTTGGCTGAATATGGCCTTTGTCCAGTAATTCCTCCAGTTGCTTCTTCAGTTCATACATCTCAGTAGGTGCCATACGATACGGCGCCTTAGAAATTGGTGTAGCTCTGGGTTCCAGCTCAATAGTGAATTCTACATCCCGTCGTGGAGGTAGTCCAGGTAACTCGTTAGGAAATACATCTGGATATTCGTTCACAACAGGAATGGATGAAAGTTCCACAATTTCGTCTTCTTTCTTCATTGCATAGCACCAGTATCCGGTACAACCCTGTTTCAACAATTTGACAGCTTTCACCGCCTTGATCAACTTTCTTGAGCTTCCTGGTTTTCATCCTTCAAACAATATTTCGGAACCATCGTCAGCGATCAGCGAGATATTCCTCCTTCAGTAGTTTACAATAGCTCCATATCGATTAAGCCAATCGTCTCCGAGTATCAGGTCGTCTCCTTGCATTTCTATTACAATCAGATTTGAGAGCCACTCTCTGCCTCCAAATAATACGAGGAAATCTCTAGTTTCTAAATTCCCGACAATCCTCTCTCCATTCGGTAAACCAACAATATAATGTTCACAAGTATGAAAACCAGAAATATTCAAACGATTTACACAAGATAAGGATATAAATGAATGCGTAGCTCCTGTATCGAATAAAACGGTAACTGGCTGGGAAAGGATCTGAACGGTACCTAATGCGACAACAGCATCCTGATCGTATGTTCTCCTCATCTCGTACAAACGTGTGGGAACAGACCCGGCACTCGATGTGCCCTTTCGGTCACACTGTCCTCTGCCTCGCCCGTGGCCAAAATTCTGAGGCATCTGAACCCTTTGTTGCGTCTGTTGGATACTGGCTTCCTTCTGGACTGGTTGTGGTGTACGGGCTCTAAAAGACTTTGCAGCCTCTTCACAAAACACCGCATGATGTCCCTCTCGACCACAATCAAAACAAGTCACGGCAGGTAGGGGGCAATTCCGTCGATAGTGCCCCGTCTGGGCGCAGTTAAAGCATTTCCTGGTGACATCAGTCATGGTTGATGTTGCTCCGAAGTTCTTTCCGCTCCTAACTGGGTGCGGAAGTTTCTTGAAAGAATGAAAGGATGACTGGGCCTTGCGGGGCCCACTGCTCTTGTGCTCTGTAAAAGTACCAGAGACTTTCTGCTTCTTGGATTCCGTAAATTTCTCCATTGCTGCTTCCTTGATTTCGTACGCCAATGCTTATCCTGGTATTGGTGGAGAGTGGTACATTCAAAACCGGACATGTACCTCTGGATTTCTGGTTTCATTCTCATGTCAAAATGGATCATCATTTCAGCATCTGTTCTGACTAGATGTCGAACAAATGCCAGCTGTTGGTTAAACGTCTTAATTGCCTGAGATACTGCACATTTGAAGGCTGAGCGGAGAAAAACTCCCGAACCTTGGCTTCCCTCACAAGACGAGGGCAGTACTGAGCTTCCATCATTAATTTAAACTCTGTCCAATCAGAATCATGGTCTACAGGCCGGATGGCTTCCCACCATTCGAACGCTTCCCCTATCAGAAAGTATTGAGCGATAGAGGCTCTCCGGTCGTCTGGGCAGTTAATTCCGGCAAAAATTTCTCCAGTTCTTTCAACCAATGGTCCCAGGTGGGAGTCTCAGAAATACCGTCGAATTTGGGAGGTTGCATCTTCGCCACCTCTTGCAGCCATCAGTCACCTCGATTTCCCATATCTGGGATCCCTTGCTGCCTATCTCCCTGCTGTAATCCCACCGCCACCTGCATTCGGTCCACGACCTGAGCGAACTGAGTCATCTGGTTCACCACCTGACAAAGGATCTCTAGTACAGCAGGTTCCGGTTCATTATTGATCGATCTCTGTGGCTCGCCTGAACTGTGGCTGGCCTGATTAGAAGGCGAAGCTTCTCTTTCGGCATTCTTTCGTCCGCGTCCGCGACCGCGACCACATCCACGTCTGCCTCTCAACATACTGTAAGCATAAATACTCAATATACAGGAAACAATATCGTTCAAGTGCTCAAGTACAAGGAAATATAACATGTAAAGGATGAGATACAGTTTAGGAACTTACAACCACCGTCCGCACGAAGACGTAGGCAGTACAGTGATGTTATTCGTGGCTGGTTACCTCAAAAGACATATATGACCCCTATTTTAACCCAATGGCCAAGATATCCATAATCTTAGCTCTGATACCATATTCTGTAACACCCCCGATATATTCAGGAATATTACAGCGCCGTAAATCCGTTACATAAGAATTTACAAGGCTGAATAAATGAAACGACAATAATAAATACCAACTAGTGAAATCACTTGAAATAAAATACGACAGTTCTATTTCAATACCGAAAGTACAAGTGTCCAAATGGAGAATATTAATACATCACTGAAATCCAAAATATCACAAATTACAACGCACTCGAGTACTTATTAAATAACCAACAACAGATAATAAACCCGACCGGAACATCACTCTGCACCCTCATCGTCATGCATCTCCAGTGATTGTTTTCTTGCTCTCCTGGATCCTGAACATAAACAAAATGTTCACCCTCGAAGGGGTTAGCACAACGATGCTAGTACAAGTACCACAACATATTATTCAACATCTCACGAAGAATAATAATAATGTAAATGACAAAATACCAACGAGTCTTCTCCTGTGAGAAACTCATAAATAACATACACAACTGATAATCACAACATGACATCATAACATACACATGGTAATTCCGACGATCCAGCATTCACTGCCTGGAACCCACGATGATCTCGTTAGACCAACCCGTGGTAGAAAAACCCGTCCGATGATCCAGCGCACGCTAGCATAGATCCCCCGATGATCCCGTCGGACCAACACGAGGTGGACATACAACAACGACATATATGCACGACAATATGTATAACATCAATACGTAAAACAAATAAGGTACTTGCCTCGATTCGAAGACAAGAACAATACTTCCACAAAAACGAAACACTCGAAGGTCGCCCCTTCAATCAATCACGTAACAAGCTCGAACCTTAACAAAAGAAAATAACATAGAATTTATCTCACGTCGTACGAATGTCTACCAATTCAATTTACGGCCGAAAGTTCATAAAACGCAATCTGCCTGATCTTCTCAGCATACACTAAGTATTATATGTAGCGTGCGTTAAGTCTGTTCGTTAGCGCATGCTAACAACAAAGTCTAGCGTACGCTAACTACGCACGGTCAGTACCTCACTGATCAGCCAACTGACTCGCCTGATGGCCTAATGTACGTTACGTACCAAACGTAGCGTACGTTAACTCATGCTCGATAGCGCATGTTAATATACATAGCTTAGCGTGCGCTAACTATGCATGGCAGTTCACTACTGGGCAGCAGACTAGTTCTAACGGTGATGAAACTCATGACTTCAGTGATAATACATGTCATCTCCATGCATATCATGCTCATACGGTTTATGAATGATCTTTCGGATAACAACAACTACGAATTCAAGAATACGTATTATCATCACAACACCATAATCCATCTTGGTTACAATTCTCATGCGAAGTTTGGTGTTCTTAAGGTCGACGCACTAGATTTCAATATCATCATTACATCCCAATTTAACCATGGAGATGAACTAACAATTCCAGTTTAGAAGAAAGGATGCAATCTAAGATGATTATTTCTTAAGTCCTTATAACCAAAAGTGATATCATCTCCAAGTTTTATGATCAATAAAACAACATAATTCATACGGATAATCATCTTCAGAATGTTCCTCTCATCATTTGACGTACTAAGGTTCCAACTACGAGGTTCCAACGACAATATCATAAGCATAAACATTCCAGTCTTCTAAACATGATGTTTGTTGAATAATTTACCAAAAGAACTCAATATCTTGCTATCATGATCATCTTATTCTTTAGAACCCAAATATAAGGCTGGAGATAGAATTAACATACCTTAATATGACGAAATCACTGAACCCCAAAGGTAGAATCTGACTCCGGTTGGTTATATGCCACTCCAAGGTGCTACTTCTCTTCAATGCTCAATCACAAGAAATATCCAATGTCCAATGATCAAGTGGATGTGTTATAAGTATGTCTAAGGAAGATGATATGCTCTCTGGTCTCTCAAGAACGAAGGATGCCCGAAAGAAATGAGGAGAAAATGGAGTGCTGGCCCATATATAAACTTTCTGTACACTAGCAGATTAGCGCACACTATCATACATCCAAAACTATCCAGGTTCATCCGCGGGAATCTTATCCGGTCCTACGTCCGGCTGGCGCATGTGTTAGCCGCCCAGCTCAATAATTGATGGCCTAGCGCACACAATTCTTCATTTGTAGCGTGCGCTAGTAGTAGCCGATAGCGCGCGTTAAGTTATATGCTTTAGCGTGCGCTATCACGAGTTTGCATGAGAAATTTTGCATGATGATATACTTATGTACAAAGATACCAATGTGAGAAATATCATACTCCAATTATCGATATCACAAATCCAAATAATACGGGGTTCGAATATAGATGAAATACACAAAAATAAATTCGGATATTACATTGAAGGCATTGGCGTATTCGTTCTCATATTCGTCGTCGGTAACCGATTAAAGGTGTCGAGGCATTCATTGTATCATTGTTATCGATTGGTCGTTCTAAGGCAATCGAGGTATTCAATCATTCATTGTATCATTGTTATCGATTGGTCTTTCTAAGACAATCGAGGTGTTCAATCATTCATTGTATAATTGTTATCGATTGGACATTCTAAGGCAATCGAGGTGTTCAATCATTCACTGTATCATTGTTATCGATTGGCCGTTCTAAGGCAATCGAGGTGTTTAATCATTCGTTGTATCATTGTTATCGATTGGCCGTTCTAAGGCAATCGAGGTATTGAATCATCCACTACATCATTGTTATCGGTTGGCCATTCTAAGGCAATCAAGGTATTGAATTGGGACTGTCGAGGATGGTGTACATACGTGAATTACTGTCGTCGTGTTAGCCGACTCAAGGCAGCACACTATCATTCTTGTGAAATCGATAATCTTTGGATCGTTGCCGCTTGTGATTAATTGTGTTTTGGAAGCTAGTCTCGGCTAGTGCTCATTATGGGTAGGCTTGGGGCTTGAACCTTCGCGGTTGGTTTCCCAACACCTACGGCTCAATAGGTCACGATCATGTTGATGATCTCATTATGGGTAAGTCTGGGGCTTGAACCTTTGCGGTTGGTTTCCCAGCACCTGCAATTCAGCAGGTCATGGTCACTGGGTGATCTCATTATGGGTAAGTTTGAGGCTTGAACCTTCGCGGTTGGTTTCTTAACACCTACAGCTCAGTAGGTCACGATCATATTCATGATCTCATTATGGGTAAGTTTGGGGCTTGAACCTTCTCGGTTGGTTTCCCAACACCTACAGTTCAGTAGGTCACGGCCATTGGATGGTCTCACTATGATACGGCTTCGTGCCGTGGCTTCGGCCCTCATTGTTACAGCTTCGGGCTGTTTTGGTTTCAGGTGATTGTGATAATTGACAGCTTCGGCTGAGTGTCTTTCAGGCCTTTGTGGTGTCTTTGTATTTTCATTGGAGCCTCCAGGCATTGTGGTTCATATCTAATTCAGTTCTAGTTTGCTTCATGTTCGCGTAATTTCATTGTGGTGTTTTATAGTTATGATTCGCCGTTGGGCATTTATGTTCTAACCTATTGAACATGTATTAATAGTATGCCGTGGGCATATTGTTTCACGAATGCTCAGTTCTCACCTTGGTTTGTGAGCATCTCGTATTATTATTATCATTGTACTGTTTCATTCTGCCTTTGGATACATATCATGTTATACATGTATTTGGTATTCATTATCTGGATGACTGACCCCGTGGGGGCGGAACATGTTTTCATGTTTTAGGTGCTTGCGAGGAGAGAGTTGAGACATAGGGACATGTCGATGGCGACGAGGCATTCGAACGATACTAGTCCGAGTTGTTCATGTTGGTCAGTCAGTTGGAGTGTTCTCCAGTTTGTCGGTCATTGTCATTATGTATTACCTGAGCAGATGCTTGTGGTTGTTATTGTATTTTCATTTTGGTCATGTAGGCCCATCATTGTCGTTGAAATTCCTTATCGGAATATTGTGTCGGATATCATAGTAGGGACTGTGATTTCCCTTGTTGGTTAATTTGATATATTTTAGTCGTGTTCGCCTGATGGATCTCCTGGTGTAGGGTCCATGACACTGTAATAACCCAATAGCATTTGGGGGTGTTACAATTACATCGATTAATCCTTATATGCATAGAATTATTTATAGATATATATTAATGATTCCTGAAGAACATAAACATGAACTTACCAAATAATCATATGGTTCTCGAAACAGCCTATTTCAGCAAATTAAGACCAACGTAAGATTTCCAAATCATAATCTTATGATACTTCATAATCGAACTCCAATTTAAGAAGGCATAACACAATTTGGTTTCAATTATTGTATGAAACCAACAATATCATCATTCTATTGATTCTGTCATGCTGCTCGTAAGAATTTCGAATTCAACAATTACTACATCATTAAGATTATCAATCGAGCTATGGACGACTACAATTAATTCGTAGTGGAATAATCCTACGAATAATACTACAATTACCCTTCTTACAATCCTCAAGATGTTTATCTCATCCACAACTCGAATTCTATACTCACATTCATCATCTTTCAATATATATCAGTTTAAACATTATGCTTATACAAAGCAATTATCATATCATTCAAACCCTTTTTCTTCAATAATATCTCAACATATAACATGAATAATTTATCCAAAATTATCATTCTTGGCCCAAAAACATCATATACATGATATAATCCATCATACCAGCAGCATATTTTTAAAATGAAAGGTAAAAAATTATCGGCAGTCTACTTCAAAGTCAAACTTCGTACGAAGAAATGATGAAGAATACTCTTACAACCTTCAAAACTCCAAATGATTGAGCAAAATCAACTCTATTTCAATTCTCCAACTCTTATGGAGCCCCAAACGTGATTTTCAAACTCAGTATATGAGTGCAAAGTGTTTGGTGACAAATCTATGCGAGGAAGTCAAGACGCAACTTTATTTTATAGACCGTTCAATTGATAACTTATGCTACACATGATGACTTACGTATGCTACTACAACGACCATGTAACAGATACTAATACAATCCTGTAGCTATTGCCTCAACTATGACATTTCTTACGTAGGCTATATGCAGCTTACGGCCATTCAATCCGTGTGATTACGTATGTTAACAACTCAAGGGCATATGCAAACCTTATTTACTTGTTAGGCTACATGGGTCAAAAGTACCTGGCCCTACTGTTGGTCCCCAGAATGATGAAGATTGTCGTCACTATACCGATACGAGTTTTTTCTAGCGCGCTTTATCCTCACTCGCGTGCACCATGTGAAATTTCCCAGGGGTTCACCCATCTCATAACTACTCCAGGCCAAGCATGCCTAACTTTAGAGTTTCTATGAGATGGCTACCAGAAAAGAAGATACATCTTGTTGGTATGAATAGTCCAAATCAATTCATTTAACCAATTTCTAGTACAGATCTCACAGGTCGAATCGCAAGCTGCGCCTCGCGTATTTTTTATGCCCCTGCAGGTAGACCCCAACAATACCCCTCTCAGTACCTTCTAGCATCTCAGTTCCCGAGTCTGTAAACCTCCACGAACTAGATTTGATCACACAGCCCACTAGCGGCTGGATTCGTTCACACAGTCCTACAACACTTGACATCGTCATATTTTCCAGCTTCATTTACTTCTGCTGTGTTAGGTATAGTGCCCTAGGGCATTCGATGGGCCTAAATTGTAGATGTCACATTTAAATAAAGTTATTTGATATCATTTATTTCCCGTTGGTTATTACAATGTGTGTATATTTTAATATTATAATAATCGAATAATAGTTATTCACGAATAATAAGATTATTCAAATGTCCCTGGTCCAATCGTGTTGAGTGGTGACTCAAGTGATTAATATATTAGTATAAGTTTGATCTATAATCATCGGATGGTTATGCGTATGTTACAGATCAAATTTATGGGTATTGGTTGGAGAACCAATACTGGACAAACCCGCATTGAGATCACTGCATGGAGATGTCACAAGTGAATCTCAATATAACTAATTGTCAATAAATCCGTGAACCTGAGATTATCATAGAGTCCAACATGATAACTGTTATGTCTTGATGTAATACAATGTCATCTGAAATATGGTGATCATAAAGGTTAGCGATCGGGATTAGTAGGAGTCATGTAGAGGGCAATGAATAATCAAGATGGGGATTTATCTCTCTCTTTAGGGAGAGAGATATCTGCTGGGCCCCTCGATAAGTAGGACTGAAGGAAATGCATGCCATGCTCAAATTAAGAGTCATTGGATTCAATCAGTCTACTTAAGATCGAGAAAGCATTTGAATATAATAAGAATGACAATATCCATGACTTAGTTCAACTACGATATCACGCGATAAAGGGATTTGACACGTTAAATAGTTTAATGGACTATAAACTTATATATTTGTGTAGTCAAAATGTCTTGCTAGCGACCGCTTATGATTTATTATTTAATAAGGTATTAAATAATTGCCAACATAATATAAGCCTTTTATGTCACATATACGACAACTAAAAATAAGCAAGAATAATTAATAAATTTAATATTGGATATTATATTAATTAAAGAAAATAAATAATGACTAATATGTAATATAGGATATTATATATTATATTATTTAATTATATCAACCGGAAAAGATAAATATAATATTAGATATTATATTTATTCGAGATTTAAATAATAAGTAATATATTATAAGATATTATATGTATTGTATTATTTAATAAGTTGAGGGGCAACTAAGCAAATACTAGAGTTTGACTATAGGGTTTACTTAGTATAAATAAAGGGCCTTGGACAATGATATGTCATAAGACAAAAAATTACACAACCCTAATTGTGTGACACCAAAAATCGCCCCCCTCCCTCTTTTGTTCGGTCGTACCGTTTCTATCCAGAAGTCCGTTTCGGCCATTTCCGTCTTCTTTCCTTAGTTGGTTTTGATCAACAGTACAAATCCTTCTAGCAAGAAATTATTTCTTATACTGTTTATCAACATTATTCATAAGGATCTAGCAATCCGGCTTGTACCAGTTGTTCGTGTGTGAATCACCGAAAGAGGAAGTGGATTTTAATCAGCTTCTGGTCCAAGTTCAGATCTGTTCTGCGAAATAAGGTAATTCGACGAACTCTTTATAAATCAATTAAATTACTGCTTGAAGATCCTCGTCTGGGTTTTTTGTTAATTTATTCCGCTGCGTGTTGCTCATATTTATTGTATTAGATTCACGTAAAACTCAACAATGGTATCGGAGCCAACTTGCTGTGATTTAATTGTTTATATAGAATATGTTTTATATGCTTTCAATATATAGAAATTATGTTCTTGATCATATTTATGAAATAAAGATTTTATAAATATTTTTCTGATTTAATTTGATTGATTAAGATCGTTCAAAATCATTTTTCTTTACCGTTTATCACATAAACTGCTGTCTAGAACTGTTCTGGAACAGCACAGCGAAACGGTTCAGGTTCGGGTCGGTCCCGGCCGGACCAGGACCCGCGGGCTGTGATAAAATCGCAAAATAATATTTCGTGGCTGAAGGGATTCGATCCAGCGTTGTTTCATACACGAAGCCACGTCCCAACCATCTCGGCTGGCACACCTCTTGTGAATTTTATTCACTGATATTTTATTTAACTCCTGTATTTTTTAAAATCAAAATAAATATCTCAAAAATGCATTTCTTGCGGCAGGCGGGATTCGAACCCGCGCGGCCATGTGCGGCTGTACAGGGCTCGGCCATCTGGGCTAGTGTTTCAGATTATTGAATTTTGATCGGATATTAATCTTATACCTGATTATCAGTCAGATTTATATTGTGTTTAATTAATTATGTGATAATTAATTTAATAGTATGTTTAATTAATTATGTGATGAATAATTTTAGTATATGTTTGTGTAGTCACAAGTCATCAGGATAAGTCTAGAGGGGGGTGAATAGACTTATTAAACTCTTTTCGTGAATCTCAGGTGAGTAAACTCAGCTGTTAAATATGCAGCTAGTAAAACCTTAGCTGCAGATGAGCAATGTGGAAGCATAGCTAATGACAGTGCAAGTGACTTATGTTGACTGCAGGTGACTTGTGTCAACAGTAAAACTAAGTTATGCGGAAGACAGTTGACTGCTAAATGAAACAGTAAATATGAATGCAGCAGGTAAGTATGATGTGATACAGTAAAGTACGCAAGCACTTATAGTGGTTTTAGAGGTGGGTAGTCCTCTACTAGTCACTTTTCTCCAAACCAGTTGAAGATGAATTCACAATAACTTTCAACCAGAGATAAACGTTACAATGATTCACATAGTTACAACAACTTCCAACCAGTGAAAACCCGTGGCCATTGCAACTCCCTTTGGCTACCTTGTACCTCTTGATCGAAAACCCGTAGATGTCTCAACAACTCGCAAGTTGTCCATTACCTTCAAATCAAGAACCCATGGATGCGTTTACAACCTCTTTACATTCAAGAACCTTGTTCAAGAAAGCAACCACATACTCGAACTTTTAAGACTAGAGTTTTTGTCTTCTCCAACTCAATAGCTTCTCAGTATATGAACTTTCAAATTTTGCTCTTCACGATGCTATTGTTCGCTTTGATTGCTTTGAATACTTTGTTCACTTGTAAATGTTGTTCGCATCGTACTTTTCTCAATCTGTTCTTCATATATTTATAGTATGAATCTTTAGCTTCTTTATAGCCATTGCATTTCTTGTAATAAATCCGCCCGCTGGAGAGTAGACTTCTTTGTTTATTTGTTAATCTCTTTGCACGACTTGTCTCTTTCTTCAAATATGTCCATTTGAAGAATCTTCCCATTGCGCCGCTATTCTAGGTTACTTTATTTGGAAAGTCTTCCGGGCGCCAATCTCTAGGAATAATTTATTCCTTAACTTTCGAGAATCATTCAGTTTGTATCCTTAAAATCACGTCAGCATGTCTTTCAATTATTGTTGACTTTCAACGCTTTGTTGATGTGGACTGAATTAACTTGGCTGTAGTAATGGTTAGGTCAACCTCCTCTGATGTTAGGTTTGACCGGAAACCTCGGCTGATAAATAACTCGTCTGTGGTAAACTCTCATCTGATATATTTGCTTGACCGAAGACTTGGCTGCTTTCAGTTGGAGTAATACTCGCCTGATGTGTTCGTTGTCTGAAAGGGCAGCTGATAACTCGCCTGAGGTCAAACTTTTCTGATATATTTGTTTGACCTGAAGTCGCCTGATATACTGCCTTCTTCAGAACTCGGCTGCAGCTGAGTTTTGGTCAAACCTCGTCTGATATTTCTGTTGACCAAAACTCGCTTGATATCGACTTGTCTCAAAACTCATATGATATGTTAGCTGTTCTATACTTAGCCGATTTACTAACTGATCAATACTTAACCTAATTTTTAAGGCCTATAGAAGACACTTATTTGATTCTTCTTTACAATGCCAAGTACTTAGTGCAGACATTTGAACAAATTATTGATAGAGGGATGACATCAACAAAATCTAACAAGTATTCCTAACAATTTCCCCTATTTTGATGATGACAAAACTTAAGCATTTCAAATGTAAGCAAGTCTGCACAAAAGTAAAGTGCAAGACAAAAATCAAACTCAGTCTTTTTGACACAACTAGTGGTTGTCATTCAAGTTGACTGTTTTAAAACTTTTATAGTTTGTTACATTACAATGCAGTTCTTGAACAAAATACAAGTAAAAATTATAAGTAAACTGTAAAATTACAAGTAACAATTGTTTAAAAAATAACAAAAATAACATTTTAGATCCTTCCTCTTCCTCTTCATTTGATTTGCCTTGCTGGAGGAAGTGATCTCAGTGGCTTTGCTCCAATGGGCCTCTCTGAAACTGGTATGAGACCATATTTCTTCTTGACGATTGATGAAGCAAACTCTTGTTCTTCAGGAGATGTGCAGTTGTTCTTGATACAGATGTCTCTGATCTCCTTCTGAAGAGCTTCATCATCCATCTTTCCATGGATGTCAGTTGGAGGATCCTGTGGTCTGAAGTCAGGGATTCTAGGATAGGCATTGATATCTTCTTCAGCTACCCTCTTCAGTATTTCCCACAGATTAGGAAAGTTAATCTCCATGAAATCAACAAAAATTTGTTGATTAGTGCAGTCTGGGTCTTGGAGGATCTCCCAGATATATTATTTTTCAATAATTTGCTTCTTGGCACCCCCCATTTATTCGTGGCTTCTTCTGGAAGAAACCCTTCAACTTCGCATAGCTCTTTTCCTTCCCATTGAAGAGGTATAACAGGGTCTTGTCGAGTTCTCTTTTTCTTGGCTGCTGGAGCATCAGGTGTTGCAACTGCATTCTTCATTTTCAAGGGATTTTAGGTTCCAACTTGGATCAATGGAATCTCCTTCTTTTTTTGGCTTTAAGTTCTTACCTTTCTTCCTTATCTTCCCCCTTTTTGCCAGCATCAATAATCTTGGCTAGATGTTCCTCCACCCTAGTCATAAAGTCAGAAATGACAAGAGGCATTCTGGAGTTTGAGGGTGGTGGGGAGGGTTCCTTCCTTTTGAGAAGAGTGTCCACTTTGGTATGAAGGGACTGCAGGTCAGGTTTAACCTCGGTTGCCAGAAGCTTTGCAACCATTTCTTCCACTAGTCTTCTGATCAGGTCAATGACTTTAGGTGAAAGTTGGACTTCAGGTGACAGTTGATGAGCATTGTTTTCACCTGATCCCTCCTATGCAGCTGATTTTCTGGCTGTAGATTTCTCTGAGGGTAAGCTTCTATCAGCTGCTCCTTGATCAAATGGTATCCTGTCAGGGGTACCTGATTTATCATCTTCTGTGGGCTGATGAGAGCTGGATGCTTGATCAGGTGCATCATGATCATCAGCCTCATCATCTCTACTTTCCTCATCTTTTATTTCTCCTTCTTCTTTTTCATCTTCTTTCTTTTCTGATCTCCTCTTCTTCATCTTCTTCTTTTTCTTCTTCTTTCTTTTCTTCTTCTCTGATCTCCTCTTCTTTTTCTTCTCCTTCTTTCTTTTCCTCCTTTTCCTCAGCATCCATCTTTTCAACTCCATCTTCTTGTTTACCTTTTACTATTTCTTTTTCAACGCCTTCATCTTTTTCTTCAGCCATCTTTTCACCTTCTTCAATTTCACCTTTTTCTACTTCAACAATAGTAACTTTAGTCTTTTTTATCTCTCCTCTTTCTCCTTTTTCCTTTCTTACTCCATCCTCCTCAACAAAGATTTTTCCTTAGAATACATCTTTCATAACCTGGAGGATGAGCTGGTCCATGTTTTGTTTAAAATGGGAGATGAACCAGTTCTCCTCCGGTAATATCTTCACATCTGTCTCTTGACAGAATCACATAATAAGTTGTTCTACAGCAATGGGGTGATCCCAGGTACTTCTCTCAACAAATTTTCTTAGTTTAGAGAAGGTAAGCATTTTGAGTTCTTTCCATTCTTCATACATATTGATAAAAGAGTAATTCAGGACTTCTTTTCTTACCAACTGTAACTGTGCTTTAGTAAGGTTCAGAGTGTTGTTTTTCCTAAGGTTGAAAGAATAGCCTGCTTTTGGTACTATAATTGTTTCCTCTGCTTCTTTTTCCTCGGTAACACTTGGAAGTGTTAAGAGTGGGATCACTTCTGGGTTCAGCTCAGAGAAGTGGACTGGGTGGTCTTCAGATAGTGTAGGTGAGATGATCATCTGCATTCCCTCCTCTGTGTCTGAGGGGTAGTCCACAAGTCCTCTTTATCTTTTGGGGGATGATTCGGGTGAGGATACAATGTAAAAAGGCTTTTCAGGTGACTTCCTCTTTTTGAAGATCTTAGTAAGAGGAATGTTGTCGCTATCAGAATCATTTGCAGGTAGGATCTCAGGTGCAGTTTACTTTTGTATTTCAGCTGCAGATAGGGCTGATGTCATCTCCTCTGCAGTTTTGTCAGATGAGATCTCAGCTATGGTTTTGTTGGCTGCGTCAGATTGAACTTCATCTGAGTCCGAGGGGATTCTATATGGCGAAGTTCCACTTGTTATGTTTTCAATAAGCTCAGCTGTTATGGGCTTTTTCTTTTCTACAAGTTTCTCCTTTGTCGCTTGGTCCAGGTGACCAAGTCTCTTGCTGATGAAGAATGTTTCTGCTCTTCCTTTGGCCTTTCCCAAGAACTCCAAAATCCAGCTGATCTGGGATCCATAGGCCAACTTGTGAACAAATTTGTTGTTTTTTAAATCCCAATCCATCTTATTAAGCTCACAAACTAACTGCCTATATATGTAGTCAGACCAGTTAATCCTTTGTCTCTGGATTAGTGCACCCATGATAAAATATTTGGATGAGGATAATTGATCAAAACTGCCTGCCATCCCCATCACTATTTTGTTGGTCATGTCCAGGATATATTTGTATTATTTCTTTAGGTCACCCTTTTTGGCTGTGAACGTGACTTTTGGTGACTGGTCAGGCATTCTGATTTCCTCCCATAGTTCGAATGGATTTGGTTTCAAGGCTTCAATTGCAATGCCCATATTCTCCATTTTAAAATCGTCTGCGATAGTCTTCTTGTTTAGTAGATTCACAAAAAATCGATCTCTCGATTCCGTATTGAGTGATTTGGGCCTCCTTGTAGAAGCAGATAATGGCTTCCTTGAATAGTCGAGTGGGATTAATGTTCAGAAAATGATAAATCCCATTTTTCTTCATGTTCCTGATTAGGTGCGCCATAGTCGCCGTATTGTATGATTCCAGCAACCCTTCAAAATCAGCGACAATATTGAATATGATATGTTCCTTCACCAGCTTCAGGTTGACGCCTTTGAAGTAAGTATTTGAGTCCATTTTTGCAGAAGATAGTGTTTTGATTTAGTGTAGTGAAAATTCTAGAGTTTCTGTTTTTTCAGAAAAATTAGGGTTTCGTGAGTTTGAAGACGATAAGGTTTTGATAAATGATTTCGACCGTCTTAAATATCTATTTGAAGAGATGTTTTGAATTTTAATAATAAAATACAGAATAGCGGTTCGAATGATTGATTGGACATCGTGGAGGTAGTGTGGTAGTGTGTTTTAGTCCACGTGGTGAAAAAATATAATTAAATAATCACATGTCGGTCAAAGGATGAGAAACTTGGCTGGTTAATCGTTTGACTTCTTGTCTGCTCTGCATCAGGTGAGGTATGTCGCATGTGGTTGATGTCAGCTAACTTTTCCGCCTTAGGTGATGTTTCTTGGCTGGTCTGATCAGGTGACTTTTCTTCATTGGTCTGATCAGGTGATAAGTCTTGGCTGGTATAGGTCAGATGAATTTTTGCCTTCTCCAGATCAGATGACTTTTCCTTCATCTCTCGTCTGCTTCAGGTCAGATGACTTTTCCTTCATCTCCTGTCTGCTTCAGGTCAGGTGACTTTTCCTACGTCTCTTGTCTGCTTCAGGTCAGGTGAATTTTCCTACGTCTCTTGTCTGCTTCAGGTCAGATGACTTTTCCTTCGTCTCTTGTCTGCTTCAGGTGAGATGACTTTTCTCATCTGTTTTTCAACTAAGTACTAGCTTCCCAATATAGTAATCCAATATTCCTGCTAAGTTCTAGAAACCTTTCTTCTGGTAAAGGCTTAGTGAATATGTCAGCAATTTGATGCTCTGTGCTGACCCTTCCCACTCTTACTCTTTTGTTAAGCACATGATCTATGATAAAGTGATATTTGACATCTATGTGCTTTGTTCTTTAGTATAGAACTAGATTGTTAGTTATTGCAATTGTACTATTGTTGTCACATCATATTGGAACTTCATTTTCTATGATGTTGTAGTCCCTTAGCTGTTGTCTGATCCATATAATTTGAGCGCAACAGCTACCTACAGCTAAGTATTCTGACTCAGTTGTGGATATTGAGTTAGATACTTGCTTCTTGCTGAAACATGATATAAGTCCGTTCCAAGGAATTGACATGTTCCACTGGTGCTTATCCTATCAATCTTGCATCCTGCAAAGTCTGCATCTGAATATCCTGAAAGCTCGAAGTTGTCATTTTTTGGATACCATAAACCAACATTGATTGTGGACTTAAGGTATCTGATTATCCTTTTAGCTGCTTCCTGGTGAGACTACTTCGGCTTGGATTGAAATATTGCACACTCTTCTACTGCATATGAAATATCTGGTCTGCTTGCAGTGAGATATAGAAGTGATCCAATTAGTCCTCTATAGATTTATCAAAATAAATTTGAAGGAAGATTGGTGTGATTTAATGATGATATTGTCCACCACATGAAAACATAAAAAAAAAAAACCGTGGACACAAAAGAAACGAGATGTATGGAGCAATAAGGAGGAATAAGGTTGTGATTCTCACTTTCAAAAGTGCTTAGTGCGATGATATTAAAATCAAGGGGTTGAAGGAAACAAATTCTAAGGGATTATTGAGCTTCTAATTGAGCGAAGTGATTATTGAGATAATGTTCTAATTTGCTCAAGTCAAGTCACTTTAAGCCATACTTATCCTACCCCGACCAAAAAGCCTACATTACAACCGATAAAGTCCTTTTTGATTCACCAAATTTGCATGCACAACTAGTGGTAGAGATGTAGACGATTGGCAAGCCTATGGGGATTCTTATTTCATTGAATGAGTTTTGAGCGTCACTTATCCCATTATACACTTTGAGAGTGAGGGAATACACTTGACCGGCGAGGTTCGTATTATTCAAGTATTATCTATGATGTTAAGGAAGCACCCCCGAGATTTGAATACTTTATAGAACTCGACTTATTTATTTCTTGAGGCGTATTGATGAATTTTCAAAATGATCCTTTGAGGTATGTTGAGGGACGAGTTCCCTTAAGAGTTGTTATTTTAAAGTGCATTGCTCGGGACGATCAACGTTCAAGTTTGGGGGATTTTGATAGCACACATTTTTACACATATTTTTATAAGGTTTTTCCGGATTTTAAGATCCTAAAATGTGTTGAATTGTGTCGTTTGTACTCATATTGTGCTTGTTGGACTCGATCACGCTTGAGTATATTTTATTTGAATTTATAGGTGTTTTAAGGACATCATCAATCAAGACCGAAGTCTCAATCCCCAAATACATATCAAGCAATGCAGAAACGAGAGAACGAGGCCTAAAACGATGAAGATTGAAGCACTACCTGTCGTATTTTCTAATCTCCAGATTCATTACTTCGAATGAGGATGTGTTCTATATATATATGGATTCCTCATGAAATCAGCTTCGCAACGGTATATCATACGCTAAATTCCGAGGTGTATTGAGGGAGATATGACTTCTAGACCACGACTTCACAGTTCAGAAAGTTTTTGCATTTTCTGGGACAGTATGACACGGGCCGTGTCAAATGACACGACCGGGTCTGCTGTCCAGCAAGTTTTTGCATTTTCTGGGACAGTATGACACGGGCCGTGTCATTTGACACGGGCCGTGTCACTTTTCGGTGGAAAAATCACTTTTTGACATTTTTGAAGATTTGAACATGAAAAAGTGGTTTTTTAAGCTTTATAAAAAGAGGTATTGGGGAAGACTTGAGGGATAGGCTGAAGATTGAGGAGTTTAGAGAGAGAGAATAACAAAGAATCAAAGGAATTTCATTACAAAAAGAAGAAGTTTTGAAGAAATTCTTGAAGAACAAGAACAAGTGAAGGTTTCAACCGGGATCGACCAAGACACACCACGAGTTTTATCTTCTTCCTATATTTTCTTCATTTTGTTGTTTTTATTAGCATGAACATGATGATTATCTATCTTCCTTTCAATTCCATGTCCGGCTAAACTCTTTAGATTCCGGGCGTGGGAGTATGTTGATTTACTATGATTTTGAGGGATTGATAATTATATTTATCTAGTGTGATTTCTTTATCAAATACTTGGTTTGATTCATGTTTAGACACTTGATCAATGTTTTTACATGTTTAACTTAATTGCTCATAATTCGAGAGAAGAGGGCATTAATAGGTTTCGAGTATTTGACGTAGTAAATTACGAGATTGAGAAATCGGTGATGAACTATGATGATATTTAAATCTTATGAACATTTTGGAGTTAGATAATTTATAGTAAACGGAGACGTTGTTATAAGTTGTTTAATCTACGTTTTAATGCATCTCGAGAGGGACTTTAAAATATTGTTGTGATCGTCGTTTTAGAAACGCACTTAGAACCTTTTGAAACCAATCCCGACTAAATTTAGTAATCAACGGAAACCTAGCCTTGGAATCTACCTTTCTAAACTCTTGCAATTCGTTTCCATTCGGATATTTTCAATCATTTTAATTTATTGTGATTATTGTATGTCATTTCATTAATCGTCCACTTTACCTTTCGATCGTCTAGATAAAGTCGAGAACACTACAATCTAATACTCAACGCAACAAAAATATTTAGTCTCTGTGGAATACGACCTTGCTCGCCGCTTTCTACATATTTTCCGTACACTTGCGGATTGGTTAAAAAAAAAAATAGCGAACAAGTTTTGGCACTTGCGATTTCTCGTCTCTCCGGCCAACCCATTATAAAAGAAACACATTTGTTGGTCTTCCGGAAACCCATGAAGAGGACATCGTCTTAACAAATCCTTGAAGCGTTCCCACGCCTCATATAACATCTCTGAATCCATTTGTCGGAATTGCATTATTTCGCTCTTCAATCTCATAGTCTTGTTGGGCGGGAAGAATTTGAAAAGAAACTTTTCGCCCAACTCGTTCCATGTACTTATGCTCCCCGAAGCAAGAGTTCCAAGCCAACTACGAGCCTTTTCTCTCAAGGAGAACGGAAATAGCTTCAATCTTATTGCATTGTTTGGCACCCCATTCATTTTAATGGTATCACAAATTTGAATAAAGTGGAATAAATGGGCGTGCGGATCTTCTGTGGCAAATCCCCCAAACTGATTTTGTTGAACCATCGATATTAATGAAGGTTTCAACTCAAAATTGAGGGCGTTGATAGGAATATGAGAAATTCCCCCATAATTTTGGTCAAGCCTCGGCGAAATCCATCCCGAATCGATTGAATTGGATCGCGGCTGCTCGGCCGTACGCCTTCATTGTTTGGATTGTGGGTTATTGCATTATCATTGCCCATGTCGGCAATTACGTCTCCCGCTCTTTCCATTTCGTCAGATAGATCCCTTCGTAATTTCCGTGTAGCAACACTTGTTCTTCGAGCAAATGCCTCTACTTCGGGAATAAAGTTTTCCAAAGGTTCTCGAGAGGAGCGGGTGTTCATGTACTTCCTGTAACACGGCCAAAAACAATACGGAAGTAACAAAATAAAATAAAACAGAAAAATATGTCTAAAGTAAGACCGGAAACACTTATCGTAATATCAATACAAACAAAAATAAATTAGTCCCCGGCAACGGCGCCAAAAACTTGTTCGCTATTTTTTTTTTTAACCAATCCGCAAGTGTACGGAAAATATGTAGAAAGCGGCGAGCAAGGTCGTATTCCACAGAGACTAAATATTTTTGTTGCGTTGAGTATTAGATTGTAGTGTTCTCGACTTTATCTAGACGATCGAAAGGTAAAGTGGACGATTAATGAAATGACATACAATAATCACAATAAATTAAAATGATTGAAAATATCCGAATGGAAACGAATTGCAAGAGTTTAGAAAGGTAGATTCCAAGGCTAGGTTTCCGTTGATTACTAAATTTAGTCGGGATTGGTTTCAAAAGGTTCTAAGTGCGTTTCTAAAACGACGATCACAACAATATTTTAAAGTCCCTCTCGAGATGCATTAAAACGTAGATTAAACAACTTATAACAACGTCTCCGTTTACTATAAATTATCTAACTCCAAAATGTTCATAAGATTTAGATATCATCATAGTTCATCACCGATTTCTCAATCTCGTAATTTACTACGTCAAATACTCGAAACCTATTAATGCCCTCTTCTCTCGAATTATGAGCAATTAAGTTAAACATGTAAAAATATTGATCAAGTGTCTAAACATGAATCAAACCAAGTATTTGATAAAGAAATCACACTAGATAAATATAATTATCAATCCCTCAAAATCATAGTAAATCAACGTACTCCCATGCCCGGAATCTAAAGAGTTTAGCCGGACATGGAATTGAAAGGAAGATAGATAATCATCATGTTCATGCTAATAAAAACAACAAAATGAAGAAAAGATAGGAAGAAGATAAAACTCGTGGTGTGTCTTGGTCGATCCCGGTTGAAACCTTCACTTGTTCTTGTTCTTCAAGAATTTCTTCAAAACTTCTTCTTTTTGGAATGAAATTCCTTTGATTCTTTGTTATTCTCTCTCTCTAAACTCCTCAATCTTCAGCCTATCCCTCAAGTCTTCCCCAATACCTCTTTTTATAAAGCTTAAAAAACCACTTTTTCATGTTCAAATCTTCAAAAATGTCAAAAAGTGATTTTTCCACCGAAAAGTGACACGGCCCGTGTCAAATGACACGGCCCGTGTCATACTGTCCCGTAAAATGCAAAACTTGCCGGCCAGACCGGTCGTGTCATTTGACACGGCCGTGTCATCTTGTCCCGTAAAATGCAAAACTTTACGGCGTGAAGTCGTGGTCTAAAAGCCATATCTCCCTCAATACACCTCGGAATTTAGCGTATGATATACCGTTGCGAAGCTGATTTCATGAGGAATCCATATATATAGAACACATCCTTATTCGAAGTAATGAATCTGGAGATTAGAAAATACAACAGGTAGTGCTTCAATCTTCATCGTTTTAGGCCTCGTTCTCTCGTTTCTGCATTGCTTGATATGTATTTGGGGATTGAGACTTCGGTCTTGCTTGATGATGTCCTTAAAACACCTATAAATTCAAATAAAATATACCCAAGCGTGATCGAGTCCAACAAGCACAATATGAGTACAAACGACACAATTCAACACATTTTAGGATCTTAAAATCCGGAAAAACCTTATAAAAATATGTGTAAAAATGTGTGTTATCAAGTGCGTTGGATCAACTAGAATGCCTCCTTCATCTGCATCTAGGTGTAGGGATGTGCTCATGGGAACTCTTAGAGATTTGGCTAAGTCCATGCCAAATCTTTTGATTAAATCCCTTGTATACTTTGCTTGGTTGATGAAAATTGCATTGTCAACTTGTTTGACTTGCAAACCAAGAAAGAAATTAAGCTTTCCCATCATACTCATCTCAAATTCTCCATGCATGAGATTTGAGAATTTTTCACATAGCTCAGGGTTGGTTGAGCCAAATATGATGTCATCCACATATATTTGAACAAGTAATATGTGGTCTTCATGTTCGATTCTAAAGAGTGTCTTCTCCACCTTTCTTCTGCTGAATCTATTTTTCTCAAGAAATACTGATAAGGTTTCATACCATGCTCTGGGTTCCTGCTTGAGTCCATATAGAGCTTTTAGAAGTTTGTATACCTTGTATCATTTGACAAATCCAGGGGTTGCTCCACATAGACTTCTTCTTCTAGTACTCGATTGAGAAAAGCACTCTTCCCATCTATTTGGTAGACTTCAAAATCCTTGAATGTTGCAGATGCAAGGAATAGTCTGATAGCCTACAGTCTTGCTACAGGTGCATATGTTTCATCAAAATCTATTCCTTCACACTGCGCATATCCTTTTGCAACTAGTCTGGCTTTATTCCTAACAACAGCTCCATCTTCATCATTTTTTTTATACACCCACTTGGTGCCTATGACTTTCTTGTGATCTGGTCTGTCTATTAGTTCCCAGACATTGTTTTTCTCCATTTGGTTTAGCTCCTCTTGCATTGCAGTTATCCATGAGGTGTCATCTAGAGCCTGTTCAGTTGTTTTGGGTTCCATCTGAGACATGACACATGAGAACATTGCCATTCCTGCTGATTCTGTAGATTGCCTGGTTTTAACTCCATCAGATAGGTTTCCAATGATTTGTTGGATGGGGTGATCTTTGAACCATTTGGGGGTATCATCTTCAGGGTTTGTTCCCCCCATTGATTTACTTTGATGGACTTCGTCTCTCTATACATCAGCTTGATTTTGGCCTTCTTGATCTGCAACTGGTTCAGCTACGGTTCTGTCAGCTGCAGATGGGGATCCTGTCTGCTCTGCAGTTGTGTCTTCATTAGCTGTAGTTGGAACAGGTACAGTTCTAGATCCTGATCTACAGTTGGGTCTCCTATCTGATCGGCAGTTGGGTCTTCAGCCTTATCTGCAGTTGGGTCTTCAGCTGAGTCCATCATTCTTGTATCATTGATGATAATTTCTTCTAGGGAGGCGGATTTGAGCTTTTTCTCAAGTGATTCCACCTGTTTCCTGTACTCAACAATAGATTGATCAAACACAACATGAGGTGTTTCTTCCACAACTAATGTTCTTTTGTTAAATACTCTGTATGCCTTGCTTATTTGTGAGTATCCCATAAAAAGACCATCATCAGTTTTAGCATCAAAGGCATTCAGTTGGGTTTTACCATTGTTGTGGATGAAACACTTACAACCAAATATATGAAAATAAGCAACAGTTGGTGTTCTGCCATTCCAAACCTCATAGGGAGTTTTGCCATGTCTCCCTACTATCATACTCCTATTCTGAGTATGGCATGCTATGTTGACAGATTCAGCCCAGAACCTCTTGGGCAGGTCAGCTTCTGCAATCATTGACCTGGCTGCTTCCTTCAGGGTTCTGTTCCTTCTTTCAGCTACACCATTTTTCTGTGGGATTCTTGCAGCTGAGACTTCATGCTGAATTCCATTATGATCACTATACTCAGGGATTGCCTTGTTGAGAAATTACCTACCTTTGTCTGATCTAATCTTTATGATTGCGAGGGATTTCTCATTCTGAATTTTCCTCAGCAGTTCAGGTAGCTTTGTTAATGTTTCACTCTTTTTATAGAGAAAAACAACCTATGTGTATATTGAGTAGTCATCTACTACTACTAGGGAGATCCATATGAAGTAGATCCAAAATTCTGGTTGTGAGAGTGGTAGGCTGAAGTGGTTTGAAAGTTGCTCTGGTTTGCTTTCCTTCCTGACATGTATCACAAAGGGTTTCCTTCTTGAATACTTCTTCTAGAAGTCCTCTGACCAGCTTTCGAGAGCTAATTTTGTTGATGGCTTTGAAATTCAGGTGACATAATTTTTTGTCACATAACCATTCTCAGCAATTGTTTTTGATAAGAAACAAGCGTTAGGTGCTCCTAATTTCCAGTCTATCAGATAGACATCTCTTCTTCTGAATCCTTGTAGCTTCACTTCTACAGTCAGGAGATCAATCACCATGCATTTTCATCTTGTGAATACTATTAAGTTGTTCTCATCACAGAATTGGCTTATACTTAGAAGATTGTATTTGAGCCCTTTGACACACTGCACTTTAGTAATGATTATGTTCCCCCTGTGCAGTTTCCCATGTCCTTTGGTTTGTCCACTTGAGCTATCTCCAAAAGTTACATCAGGTCCTCTTTCTTTCACATATTCTGACAGAATCTTCTTGTTCCCTGTCATGTGCCTTGAGCATCAAGAGTCTACAAATGATTCTTCACCTCCTCCTGTTGAACTTGAGGTGACATAATGGTAGTCCTTCCAGCTTTTCTGCAATCAGACAAGCAAAGATTTCGGTACCCAAATTTGAGTGAGTCCTTTGGGGTTAGTGGACTTCCTGGAGAATTAATTCTTCTGGTGTTTTGAAAAAGTTGGTTATTCATATGAGGTGCATAATGTTGGTATATATCCTTGATTAGGATTGTATACTGGATATGCCTCATAATATCTCTGGTGTGGGCCATTCCTAAATCTTAGCCGAGACCATTTATTAAAGCTTTGGGGTCTCCACACCTGTTCATTTTGAAAGTTTGGATAACCTTGAGGTTTCCATTTACCTCTCCCATTTTGAAATCTGTTTTTGCGGAGTATTTGGTAATAGTTGGAATAATGTTTTGACTGCTGCTTCTACCTTGGCCATTGCCTAGTCTCATGTCTAGGTGGCTGCCTTGTAAACCTTGGCTGCTACCTAAACTTTTCACTCGGCTGCTGCCTATTTTGAAATACAAGTTTGTTTATAGGCTCAGCAGTCTGGAGATAAGTTTCTCCCTTGATGAAAGTAGTTTTTGAAATAGAGGGAGTGTTGGGGTCATATCCAAGGTCTGATTTTAAATAAAGTGGCCTCTTATTTATACACAATTCATCTAAGGTTATAGATACCTTCAAGGATGTTATTTATTTTGCTTGTGTATTACTCAGCTGTGTCGGTTTAGAAAACTCAGATTTGACATGAGCAAGTGCAGCTGATTTCTCACTGTTTAAAATAGTTAGCCTTTTAATCTCAGTTGTGGTATTATCAGCTGGGTTTTTCAGTTTATTTTCAGCCTGTTTTTCAAGTTCAGATTTGACTTTTGTTAACTCTCGGTTGAGTTTTTCCAAAGGATTTTTCAACTGCCTATTCTCATCTTGCAGCTGTGTTTTCTCAACTGTCACAGTTAAGTGTGCAGTTTTTAATGTTTCAAAGTCTTTAAGGAGCTGATTGACAGATTCATGTAAATAAATATCTTGAGATATGTTTGAGCTGTCATTATTTGAAAATTGGAGGTTTAGATGTTAACTCTTCATTAGCTAGGTTGACCATCAGATAGTTGTAGTCTTTATCATCACCAGAGAAGAATCTACTACTTGATTCAATTCTTTCTTGATCTTCTCCAATGAGAGCTTTTCTCTTATCTTCTTTCTTGCTCATATCCTTCTTATTTTCATCTCTCTTGAGATCAGGGCAGTCAAACTGGATGTGTCCTATCTTATGACAGTTGTAGCATTCAATCTTCCAGTTTCCAGAATTTTGGTTCCTCCTTGGATTATCTTTGTAATTCTTCTTGTACTTGGTATAGTTTTTCCTAAAGTTGTTGAGTCTTTGTATGATAAATGCCATTTCTTCCTCAAAATCTAGAGGATTTGGAGGTTTAACTTCAAACAGGTTCTTTGCAGGGGACTAAACAACAAATGCTAATCCTTTCGCAGCTGGTTAAGTTGATGATGAGTAGGTCAACTCAAACTCATATGCCTTCAGGTCAGAGAACAACTTCTGGATCTTTATCTTGTTAAGATCTTTTGATTCCCTCATGGCTACGACTTTCATGCTCCATTATGGGTTAAGAGACCGTAGAACTTTCAGGGCCATCTCCCTATTGCCATATGTTTTTCCAAAAGAATTGATTTCATTTATGATCTCTGTGAATCTTTCATCCACCTGATCAATTGTGTCTCCACTTTCATCTTAAAGTTGTCAAACTTCTGGGTGGCTATTGACAACTTTTTTTCTTTGATCAGCTCGGTTCCTCCACACATTACAGTTAATGTGTCCCAAATTTCCTTGGAATTTTTGCAGTTTTTGATTTTAACCTCGGACTAAGTTTCCCCTTTTTCCCGAAGTGGAAAACTAGTCTGGTCGGCGACACTTTGAGTAGAACGTGGTCTCCCACTTCGAATTCCAAAGGTCGACGACGAGTATCAGCATAAGATTTCTGATGGCTCTGGACGGTCAACAACCGGTCCCGAATAATGGAAATCTTCTCCTTAGTTTCCAACAGCATATCCGGTTCCGTTCCGACTAGTTCCGAAGCCTCGTCCCAACATAATGGCGACCTACATCGCCTACCATAAAGTGCCTCGAAGGGTACCATTTTGATCGATGCATGCCAACTATTATTATAGGCAAACTCGATCAACAGTAAGTGAAGTTCCCAATCATTACTCCAGTCTAGGGCACAAGCTCGCAACATATCTTCCAACATCTGAATCGTCCTCTCTGTCTGACCATCCGACTGAGGATGAAAGGAAGTGCTCAATCTCAACTCAGTACCCAAAGCCTGATGAACGGCCTGCCAAAATGCGATACGAAACGGCCGTCTCAATCAGAAACAATGGTCTTGGGGGCACCGTGCAACCTTACGATCTCAGCTATAAAAGTTCGAGCCAATCTATTCGGTCCCCAAGTATCCTTAATACCCAAGAAGTGTGCAGACTTGGTCAACCGATCGACAATTACCCAAATCATATTCATTCCGGCCCGAGTTCTCGGCATGCCAGTGATGAAATCCATAGAGATGCCTTCCCACTTCCACTCGGGAATGGGAAGCGGTTTCAACAACCCCGCTGGTCGTTGATGTTCGATCTTGACTTGTTGACACATCAAGCACCGTAGTACAAATTCAGTGACATCCTTCTTCATGTTGTTCCACCAAATTTAGTTTCAAGTCCTTATACATCTTACTCGTCCCGGGGTGGATTGAGTAAGGCGTAGCATGGGCTTCTCGGAGAATTCTCCGACTCAACTCTAGATCATTCGGAACACAAAGCCTGCCCTAAAATCTCAGAATACTATCCTCGTGAACCATAAAACCAGGAGCTTTTCCTTTAATTACATCTTCCTTCAGTTGAGAAATCATCGGGTCACTCCACTGCTTCCCTTTGATGTCGTCAACCAAGGACGAAGTAATTTCGAGAGTACACAACTGTCCCTGTACTCGTTGAAGCCAAATTTCTATCCGTTGCTCAATTAAATCCTGACTAATTTTCATCTGAGATGTAAGAACCTCGAGCATTTGAAGAGATGCAGATTTGCGGCTCAAAGCATCCGCGACGACATTGGCTTTTCCGAGGTGGTAAAGAATTTCCAAATCGTAATCCTTTATCAACTCTAACCAACATATCTGTCTCATATTCAGCTCCTTCTGACTGAAAATATACTTCAGGCTCTTGTGATCGGTATAAATCCGACACGGAGAACCATACAAATAATGCCGCCAAATCTTGAGTGCGAAGACAATTGCGGCCAATTCCAAATCGTGAGTAGGATAATTCATCTCATACGGATTTAGTTGTCGTGACGCAAAAGCTATCGTCTTATCATGCTGCATAAGCACACAACCAAGACCTTGACCCGAAGCGTCACTATAAACTGCAAAGCCCTCACTATCATGTGGTAAAGTTAAAATCAGCGCTGAAGTCAAATGCCTTTTCATCTCATCGAAGCTCTGTTGTCTCTCATCCGACCAAACAAACTTTTTGGTCTTCTGGAGCAATTTCGTAAGTGGCCGAGCGTGTTTCGAGAACCCCTCGACAAACCGACGGTAATACCCAGCAAGGCCCAAAAAGCTACGAACTTCCTTAACATTTTTAGGCGGTGCCCAATCTAGCACTGCCTCAATCTTCTGCGGATCTACACGAACCCCTTCGGCCGAAATCACATGGCCGAGAAACATAACTTCTTCCAACCAGAACTCACATTTTGAGAATTTTGCATAGAGGTGCTCGGTTCTCAAAATATCTAGTACCAAACGCAAGTGTCGGGCATGTTTCTCTTTATCTCGAGAATAGTTCAAAATGTCGTCAATAAATACAACTACACACTTGTCGAGATACTCAATGAAAATCTTATTCATTAATTGCATGAATACTGCCGGTGCATTAGTCAACCGAAAAGGTCGGAAATGCCTATATCTCGTCCGAAATGCCGTCTTCATAATGCCCATATCTCGTCCGAAATGCCGTCTTCAGAACGTCGGACTCTCTCACCCTGAGTTGATAATACCCTGATCTTAAATCAATTTTCGAGAAAATTGCAGCCCCCTGCAACTGATCAAATAAATCGTCTATACGAGGCAAAGGGTACTTGTTCTTGATGGTCACTTTGTTCAGATCATGGTAGTCAATGCACAAACATAGTGAACCATCCTTCCTTCTCACAAAAAGAACAGGCGCGCCCCAAGGCGAAGCGCTCAGTCTGATGTACCCTCTATCCAGAAGTTCTCCCAACTAATTCTTTAATTTTTGCATCTCGGAAGGTGCCATTCGATAAGGTACCTTAGAAATCGGAGCCGCATCTGGCTCTAAGTCCACAGAAAATTCTATCTCCCGATCTGGCGGTAATCCCGAGAGATCGTCCGGAAAAACATCGGGATACTCATTAACAACCGGGATCGAAGAGAAATCGACTTCGTTCCCTTCCATTTCCAAGGCATAACATCAATAGCCCATACAACCTTTATTTAAAAGTTTTACGGCCTTCATGGCACTGACAAGTAACTTGGATTGGCCCGAATTACGTCCCAAAAATGAGTACTCGGTTTCATCTTTAGTCATCATGGTGATAACTTTAGTACGGTAATTCATAATCGCTTGGTGACTATCAAGCCAATCCTCGCCGAGGATCACGTCCTCGCCTACCATATCCACTACAATCAGATTCGATAACCATTCCATACTGGATATAATCACCAAAAAATCTTTAATCTCCCGGTTTCCCATAATTCTATCCCTGCTAGGTAGTTTCACAATGAAGGGATCGCAAGCAGTCATACAAGTTATATTCAAACGGTGTACACACTCTAAGGAAATAAAAGAATGCGTAGCACCCATATCAAAAAGCACACTGACTGGATGAGATAAAATATTAATGATACCTGAAGCCACCACTGCATCAGGTTCGTCTGATCGACTCATCTCATAGACCTGTGGTTGTACCGAACCGACGCTAGAGTTCCCCCCTCCAGCGTTCTGACCCCTTCCCCGGCCCCTGTCGAAATTCTGCTGAGATTGACCAAAAGATTGCCGCTGATTAACGCCTTGGTCAAGTGGTGCTAGGGCAGAAGCCCGAGTGTCCAAAGTCTGATTTGGTTCGGAACAATAAGCTGCTCTATGTCCCATCTGTCCGCAAGTGTGACACTTCAATGGCAGAAAGTTGCATTCCAAATTAACATAGCCTGGATGACCACAATTATAGCAAGTTACCGTGCGATTTGTGGTGCCCGGAGCAGAACGGAAACCCCTCTTTCCTTTAGCAGAACGTGACGACTGTCCGGTAGAACGGTTAGTTGTCTGTGACCTTTGGAAATTGCCACTTTTAGAGCCAGAAAAATTCCCCACAACCTTCTGCTTCTTCGATTCTTCAACGGTATCGTTGTCGGGGCTTAACATATCACAGGCTAAAGCTCTGTCCTGATACTCCTTCAGTGTGGTGCAAGCAAATCCGGCCATGTATCGCCGTAAGTCCAAATTCATCCGTATATCAAAATAATGGATCCTATCACGCTCGTTCCGCACTTGATCCTTCACGTGGATCAATTGTTGGTTGTACTCTACAATTGCTTGTGAAACAGGAATATTCTGCGGTTTAGCCTCGAAAAAGGCTCGGATTCGGCCCTCTCGCATCGGCCAAGGACAAAACTCAGCCTCCAAAAGCTCCTTAAATTCATCCCACATGGCAACACGATCCTTTGGCTTGATGACTTTCCACCATGTAGCGGCCTCCTTAGTGAGGAAATACTGGGCAATCGGTACTTTCCTCACTTCGGGACAATCAACCGCTTCAAAAATTTTCTCCAACTCCGTTAGCCAATCTTCCCAGCCTAACGGGTCTGTGGCACCACCAAACTATGAAGGGTGCATACGGATTACATTCTGAAGCAAGGCATCCGCATTCGGATTCGGATTATTCAGCTGAACGGTTTGGGCTAAAATGGTCATCGGTTGGCCAATTGTTGAAGTACATTCGCAACTCCAACGTCTGCGCTGTTCCCCTGGCCAGTCGACTGGTCGTGCTGACTTTCGGTGTCCAGATGCACCGAGGTCGATAAACTGGGGTTGGTCGACCCCACAACAGAACTCAGGGAAACGGCCGCGCCACGTCCTCTTCCACGTCCACGGCCACGGCCCCTACCAGCTGACATACTGAAGAACACACAAGGCACGTAAGTATAATTCAATTGCACGTCACCAAAGTGACCGATTCTCAAGAATACCAAAAATGGAAGCAAAATAAATAAGGAAACACCAGAAGAGTAAGAGGTCTTACAAGTACCGATCGCATTGTGATGATGGCAGAGTAGTGATACTGTGGACAAATGACGACTCAATCGACCCAAAAGACCGACAGCCTAGGTATCCATAGACCTAACCTCTGATACCATATTCTGTAACACCCCCAAGTTATTCAGGGTATATTACAGCGCCGTGAACCCCACCGAGGGACCCACAAGGCTAATCATACACGGAACTATAAAACTTGACCGAGAAGGTCCAAATACAATGAGATGAAAGACGATACAAAGGGTATTCAAACCATGTCCAATGTATCCAAATACATCACAGTACAAAATCAAGACCTCGGCAACACAGGCCGGAATACCAAGAAAGACTGAAAATAAACAATACTCAAGTATTCAATAACCATTCTAGTACAACAACACTGAATGGAGGAACACAAGACATGACTGGAGATAAAACACAGTATCACGCTTGCCCATCATCTTCGTGCCGACCCGATACCTGCCTATCCGCCCTCCTGGAACCTGAAATACATAAAAAGTATTTCCCCCATAAAGGGGTTAGTCGTCGAATAGCTAGTGCAAGTATATCAAATATGAAACACAATACTCCTCGACAATAAAGTAAAGATAACCGTAAATTCATCAATTCAAGACTAGTATTCCGGAATAACTAAATCTCATAGCATCACAATAATGCATACATGATCAACCATGGAACCGCACCAAAGGCTACGGAACCCTCAGGGGACCCATCGGCCCGCCCCAGAGTGGTTAACCCAAATTATCTGTGGAATCGCACCAAAGGCTACGAAACCCTCAGGGGACCTGTCGGCCCGCCCCAGAGTGGATATAAATAAACATGCCATTCATATATCTTACTTTCAAAGTCGATGACGTACAATCATAAATATATACTTGCCATTGAGACATCGAGAAATTGAACAGAAAAGAGTATGAGTTCGGTAGGTCCAAGAACGCACTTCCGGCACCTAAACGATTCGTAAGGGATATGATAATCAATAATCTATACTCATAATTCACGAAGAAACTCCTGAAACCCGTCTACGATCCACGAAAATACACGGATAAACAACTAGAGGTTGGAAAATCGCCCAAACTCTCACAAGTCCGAAAACGGCACAATCCAATCTGTAAAATCGTAGGAAAAACATGTATATGGAATAGATACATCATAGTCTCTAGGTTCTCAAGCTTCAAATGGATAAATCGGATGAATCTAGGAAAAACCTCAAAATTCCCAAAAATAGGGTTCTAAGGATTTTTACCTTGATTTGGACGTTAGGATGGATTAGATGTTGTGAAATCCTTGTTCTCCAACCAAATATGTTGTTGTTTGACGAAGAATCGCTTCCAATCGCCCAAAATCGCCACTCTCGAGCTTCTCCCGTCGAAAATAAGTGAAAATGGATGAAAAATGACGAAATAGAAGTCAACTGTCCAATATATATCTGCCCAGTCTAGCGCACGCTACGCTTAAGAATTAGTGTGCGCTAACGGGGTTACCGGTCAGTCCATCGGCTCCTGACAGTCTCGCTAGCATGCGCTAGATGATCCGTTGCGTGCGCTACTCGACTATTCTTAGCGCGCGCTAGACGATAGTTAGCGTGCGCTAACTGGGAGTTGATGTCTAAAATTTGGAGTCCAGTACCTACTGTCCTCTGCCCTGCTCGAGTCCTAGCGTGTGCTGCTGCGCCAGCATAGCGTGCGCTACGAAATGCTTGTAGCGTGCGCTAGCCGAAGCCTAGCATACGTTACCTGACAGTCGAGTCAGTCAGACAGACTCACTGTCTCTGCCGACCCAGCCCGTTAGCATGTGCTACGGACGGTGTTAGCGCGCGCTAATGCCCACGAATAGCGTGCGCTAACTAACTCCTAGTGTGCGCTAACTGCTAGTCCAGAGAGTAGTATAAGTTACTCACTCTCCCCTGTCTGGACCGTTAGCGCTCGCTACAGCTCAAAGATAGCGTGCGCTACTCAGGCATAATTAGCGTACGTTAGTCTAGGCCTAGTGTGCTCTATTTCCACTGACCAGAACAGTACCGAAGGGTCTAAACAACCCAAATCATGATCCAAACAAGGTACGAAGCTCAACAACAATATTGACAAAAACATTCAGAGTTTCCAGAGCGACAACAATAGGAAGAACAGTAAGGTCAAACAGTCAATAAAAGTACGGGTATTACAGGATCTAAGTATCGTTGACCCGTTAAGTTTGATTGGTTGGCTATGTCGGTTATTGATTGTTATTGGATCTTTGCTTTTTGGTTACTTCAATAGGTTGAGATTATTGATTGGTGATTATAACCGTATGTTGCGGTCGTGTTCGAGTATGCTAGTGAATTGCATTGGTCGGGGCCGAGGAGCTCGTAGACAAAGGCAAGGAGATTGGTAGTGGCTTCACCACAAGTTATTACTTGCTCAGTTATAATGTTTGATGAAGGGTTTTAGTTTCATTTCGTTTATAATGCATATAGCAATGATTATTACTGCAAATTCTGGAGATTTGAATTATATGTTGTCTTTCCGATTCTGGGAGTTAAATCATAATGTATATGCTTTATCTCTATTATTGGCATATTCGGGTATCAAGAGTACATTGCGATAAAGATGAGGATATGCGTATCTATAGTCCATGGTACGTTTGGATTGCCGAGCATTGAGGATAATCGCGGTGATGATTTGACATCGAGATTTCTCCTGAAGGACTCGGGACAAGTATCTTAGTTTGATTCGGTTTAGTGTTGATGATGCTGATCATGCAGGTTGTCATTCATGTTGCTGAACATGAAGTCGTCCTAGTTGTGTCATCATAGTGTCATTCATGTTTTGATTCATATGTCGTTCATATTGATAAACATATTGAGTTGCATATGTGCATGCATAATTGCATTGTTTATGTTGTAAATGATCCGATGGGGTCATGAGGATCTATGCTGAGGGCGCTGGATCGGATGTCCACTATGTGTTGGTCCGACGGGATCATCATGGGGATCTATGGTGAGGGCGCTGGATCGTTGGACATGTTTTCCACCATGCGTTGGTCCGACGGGATCATCATGGGGATCTATGCTGAGGGCGCTGGATCGTTGGATTACCCGGTATTGTGTTGATGGAATCATGTGGATTCGCATCATCGATTTTATCATGTGTTGTTTTGTGTATATGTATATTGTTGGTTATCCACCTTGTGTTGATCTAGTAGGATCATCTTGGGATCTATGCTGAGGGCACTCGATCATGGGATTTCCATTGAGTATACACTGTTGTTATTGTTTTGAGCATATTGACGTTGTCATATGAGTATGCATTTGTAGGTCTTGTGTTAGGACCGTGCCCGTATGTTGCATTGATCTGATCTCAGATTAGACTGACATGATTGTCGTGGTATTGTCAATATCGAGGCATGTTCCGCATTTCCTCTGGTATTCGTCTTTTGATGGATAATCGGTTATCATCTTGGGATTTGATGATGTTATCCGAAAGATCGTATTGGTCAGAACTGGTATATTTTCTTATCGTGAGTTGGTGATGATAGTTTGAGAACGTTGAGTATTGTTTGGGGTACAATACAGACATTATGTTCGAATTGATTGGTTAATCGAGTACGAGATGTGAAATGTGATAATGGTTATTCTGTCGAGAATTATTTGAGTAAGTAAAGTTACTACGATAAGATTACATTGGTCGTATTCTTATTTTGTATTCTCATTGGTATGTAATTCTTAATGTGATGTGACAGTCATCATTGTTGGATATTATGGCTGACCCCGTCGTGGGCTTTCTTTTTAGGTTATTGAAATATCGAGCTTGTAGCGGTCGTGGAGAGATGAGCTTCCCGGAGGATACTGGCTAGGACACGTTTATGTATTGAGTTTTCTGATCAGTTAGTGTATTCCGCTGCTAGAGTACTTTTAACTATTGTCTTTTCCGCTTCGTGAGTATTTTGAAATGACCTTTTGTTTCTGGTAATTTGAGTTACTTTGGAAATCTTTTTCTAAATTATTGAGTTTCGGCCTTTTGGCCTTGCCCTTTTAGAAATTAGATTTTACGACGGTTTTGATAAACAGATTTTATAACGCCTTCGAATATTTTTTAAAGATAGTACCGTCGTTGGCCTCTTGGGCAGTTGTAAATGTTTGCGAAAATTTCTTTTAGCCTTGTGAGTTCCATCTCGGGGCCCATGGCGCTGTAATATTTCTGGTTAAATCTGGGGGTGTTACAAGTCCAACATGATAAGTGCTAGGCCTTGACGTAATCCATCATCATCTGAAACATGATGATCATAAAGGTTAGCGATCGGGATTAGTAGGAGTCATTTAGAGTGCAATGAATATTCAAGATGGGGATTTGTCCCTCTGTTTATGGAGAGAGATATCTGTTCGGCCCCTCGATAAGTAGGACTGAAGGAAATGCATGGCCATGCTCAAATGAAGAGTCATTTGACTCAATCAGTCTACTTAATATCGAGAAAGCATTTGAACATAATAAGTATGACAATATCCATGACTTAGTTCAAGTACGATATCGCGCGGTAAACAGATTTAACACATTAAATAGTTTAATGGACTATAAACTTATATTATTTGGGTAGTCATAATGTCTTGCTAGAGACCGCTTATGATTTATTATTTAATAAGATATTAAATAATTGCCAGCATAATGTATGCTTTTTGGGTCACACACACAACAACTAAAGACAAGCAAGAATAATTAATAGATATAATATTAGATATTATATTTATTAAAGAAAACAAATAATGAGTAATATATAATATATTATATTATATATATATATTGTATTATTTAATTATATCAACTAGGAAAGATAAATATAATATTAGATATTATATTTATTAGAGGATTAAATAATAAGTAATATATAATATAAGATATTATATGTATTGTATTATTTAATAAGTTGAGGGGCAACTAAGCAAATAGTAGAGTTTGACTCTAGGGTTTACTTAGTATAAATAAAGGGTCTTGGACAAGGAGTTGTCATAAGACAAAAAATTACACAACCCTAATTGTGTGACACCAAAAATCGGCCCCCTCCCCCTTCTGTTCGGTTGAACTGTTTTCTATCCGGAAGTCCATTTCGGCCATCTCCATCTTCTTCCCTTAGTTGATTTTGATCAGCAGTACAAATCCTTCTAGCAAGGAATTATCTGGTGTACTGTTTATCAACATTATTCGTAAAGATCTAGCAATCCGGCTTGTACCAGTTGTTCATGTGTGTATCAGCGAAAGAGGAAGATGATTTTAATCAGTTTCTAGTCTGGTTTTAGATCTGTTCTTCAAATTAAGGTAATTCGATGAACTCTTTATAAATCAATTAAATTACTGCTTGAAGATCCTCGTCTGAGTTTTTCGTTAATTTTTCTGCAGCGTCTTGCTCATATTTATTGTATTAGATACACGTAAAACTCAACATGCTGTGCCAGCATCTCAATTCCAGCACAGTAGATTTGATCACATGGCCCTCCAACACCTGACAACCTCCACTGTGCCAGCATCTCAGTTTCGGCCAAGTGCAACTTCTGCTGCATGTCTGTCTCTCTGTTCCAACACTTTGGCAGCCTCCATTGTAACATACTCTAATGGAATTTGCACACGTGGCCTTCCCTAATACCATTGTTGGTCTCCAGAATGATGAAGACTATCCTCACTGTACCAACACGAGTTTTTTCGTGTGCGCTTTGCCCTCAATCGCGCGCACCTTGAGAAACTTCCCAAGAGGTCACCCATCCCATAACTACTCTAGGCCAAACATTCTTAACTTAAGAGTTTCTATGAGATGGCTACCAGAAAAGAAGATACATCTTGTTGGTATGAATAGTCCAAATCAATTTGTTTCACCACTCTGAGTTTTAGACTCTTTTGACTATGAATCATATGGGACATTCGAATCTTATTTATTGGGCAAGATGACGAAGAATTCCTTTCACCGGTCATGGAGAAAGGGCTAGTGATCTATTAGGCTTAGTACATACTGATGTATGCGGACCTCATAGCACTCATGCCAGAGACTGATACCAATACTTCATCACATTTACCGATGATTTTAGTCGGTATGGATATGTTTATCTTATGGAGCACAAACATGAATCTTTTGAAATGTTCAAAATATTCCACAGTGAAGTACAGAATCAACTTGGCAAGACAATTAAATCCCTTCAATTGGATCAAGGTGGCGAATACTTGAGCCAAGAATTCGATAATCATCTTAGGAGTTGTGGAATTATTTCACAACTTATTCCTCCCGGAACACATCAGCATAATGGAGTGTCCGAGAGGAAGAATAGAACTTTATTAGATATGTTCCGATCCATGATGAGTCGAACAGAGCTTCTATTATCATTTTGGGGCCACGCCTTAGAAACAACGGCATTCACCCTTAATTGTGTTCCATCTAAAGCAGTTAAAAGGACACCATTTGAGAAATGGACTGGTAAGAGACAAACTTGTATTTTCTAAGGATCTGGGGTTGCGAAGCGTTCGTAAGGCACCAAGTGTTTGACAAAGTGACAGCCAGATCTGAAAGATGTTTATTTGTGGGATATCCTAAGGAGACTAAAGGATATTACTTTTATAAGCCCGCAGAGAACAAAGTGTTTGTTGCTCGAAATGCTGTATTCTTAGAGAGGGAATTTATTTCCAAAAGAGACAGTGGGAGAAGAGTAATTCTCGAGGAAACTCGAGAACCACAAGAAGACATCGCTTCACCGATGGAAACTGAACAGGCTTAACAATCAGTTGAAGAGCCCGTTCAAAGTACACAAGTCCCTCGCAGATCTGATAGGATGCGACATAAAACTGAGAGATATGGTTATCTCGTGACAGAAGATGATGACGCATCGCTAATAGATGATAAGCCTAGTAGCTATACATAAGCTGCTTCAGGACCAGAGTTCGAGGAATGGCTAGAAGCCATAAAGTCAGAGATGCAGTCCATGTATGACAATCAAGTTTGGAACTTGATAGATACACCTGAGGGTGTTAAAACCATTGGGTGCAAATGGGTCTACAAAAAGAAAAAAGACATGGATGATAATCTGCAAGCCTATAAAGCTAGACTAGTGGCAAAAGGTTATAGACAGATTCATGGTGTTGACTATGATGAGACTTTTTTGACATTAGTCATGCTTAAATCAATTAGAAATTTGTTTGCCATTGCTGCATACTATGATTATGAAATATGTAAAATGGATGTCGAAACAGCATTCTTTAATGAAAACTTACTCGAGGATGTGTACATGATGCAACCTGAGGGTTTTGTTCATCCAGAAAATTCTAAAAAGGTTTGCAAGCTTCAAAGATCCATTTATGGGTTGAAGCAGGTTTCTCGGAGCTGGAATCTTCGCTTTGATGAAACTGTCAAAGAGTTTGGGTTTATTCAAAATGAAGATGAACCATGTGTGTACAAGAAGGTTAGTGGGAGCATAGTTGTTTTCTTAGTCTTATATCTAGATGACATATTAATCATTGGAAATGACATCCCCCCTTGCAGATAATCAAGACTTGGTTGGGAAGTTGTTTCTCAATGAAAGACTTAGGAGAAGCAGCTTATATTCTTGGGATAAAAATCTATAGAGATAGATCAAAGAGATTGATTGGTCTGAGTCAATGTACCTACATTAATAAAATATTGAAGAGGTTCAATATGCAAGACTCCAAGAGAGGACTCTTGCCAATGTCACATGGCATTCATCTGAGTGAGACTCAGAGTCCTTCGACTTCTGATGAGCGATCCCGCATGATCAATATACCATACGATTCGGCCATTAGATCGATCATGTATGCCATGATTTGTACTCGACCAGATGTATCGTTTGTCCTTAGCATGACAAGTCGATACCAATCTAATCCAGGTGAAAGTCACTGGACTGCAGTGAAAACCATCCTAAAGTACTTAAGGAGAACTAAGGATGCTTTCCTAATTTATGCGGGGTGGGAAACGAGCTGGCTGTAAATGGTTAGGCCGATACAAGTTTCGAAACCGATAGAGACGATTCTAAATCGCAAAGTGGTTATGTGTTTGTATTGAATGGAGGTGTTGTGAGTTGGAAGAGTAAAGCACGGTTGTTGATTCTGTAACAGAAGCTGAGTATCTGGCAGCATCGGATGCAGCTAAGGAAGTCATATGGATCAAGAAGTTCGTTACCGAACTAGGAGTGGTACCGACTATCCAGGGTCCCATAAGCCTTTATTGTGACAATAATGGCGCTATTGCACAAGCTAAAGAGCCCAGGTCCCATCATAATTCCAAACATATACTCAGAAAATATCACCTAGTCAGGTAGATCGTCAGACAAGGAGATATTATTTTTAGGAATATGCCCTGGAATGTCACTCAGGGGATGAGAGAGGAGGGGCATTGTACTTGTAATTATGGAATTATTAATAAAAGGCAATATGATTCATTCACTATTTATTGTATTTCAAATGCATTCTTGATTTGATAAACATTGAGTGAATTCCATGTAAATAAGAGCGAATATTCCACTCTCGTTATTGGATAAGAGAGAAGTGCACTGGAAGTGTTTAGGGATTATTTACGTAAATCGTTCGTAATTCGATAAACTTAATTGGGCATTCAGTTTTGAGTAAAGACTTGCATAACTAATGCTAGGACATGTGCATATCTTGATAGCATAGTTATACGTATATTTGTGGAACCAGTATACTCGAACACGACTCATACTTGATTCAGTCACACGGTATTTACTCTTGGATAGTCGATGACGAATCGAAAGGTTGTGATAGTATATGTGGGCCTTTGACTTGAGGGTTCAGTAAGAGATGTGCCTGTGACGTTTAATTTGTCATTAGAGTAGTTAGACCCATTTGCTTAATCGTTGGGTTAACCTCGAAGTGCAGACTATACGGGCAGGTAGCGGTCTTTACTGTACGCCAAGAAAGGATTCTATCTCCTGTTAGTGAGCAGGCGAATGTCCTATACGGTTAATGGCAAATAAGATCATAAGTCTTTGGCCAAAGCATTCTGATATAGTCGTATTTAATACACTAGTAATCAGTCGGTCTTGATTTGCATTAACATATGTATAATGTCTAGTCAATAGTAGGGTTTGACTTTTGCGTGACCCGAATACTTGACCGGAACATCTAATGAAGGGTCTATACGTATATGGTATTCACGACATAATTGTTCTAGAATGATCTCTTCATTCGTTCTCAGTCGAGGTTTACAGTGCGGCCTGCTAAGATGGCTAAGTGCTGCCCGCACTCATTGGTTCCTCCCAATATCGGCTGAGATGGGCCTACAGAGTCGCGCATCAGGAGCGTTGACGGATAAATGTGAATTTATTATCCCTCTATTAATATTAGATATTGGATATCTAAATTATGATTTATTGGATAAATCAAATAGCTGTCTTATGAATTGAAATTAAGTTACTAGGCAATTAATTTAATTCATAAATTATATTTTTAGAGAAATATATTTGTATTTGATATAATTAATTAATTGGATTAATTAATTAGTATAAATATATTGGTGATAAAATGGAGTGTATTTAATGGAGTCGTTTGACGAACGTCCGGTACACGAGCCGAGTAACTCGACCCGTTTCCTAAAAATTTCACATGCCCCCCCTCTCCTTCTTGGTGGCTTCTTGGTGTATTATCATGTATTGTGAGACCCCACCATGATTTGTTCAACTAATGTTGCCAAATGCATGTTATATGGTGGGATCACATGACTTGATATAATAATATATTATACATATAACACCACTCCACCAACTAAGTGAAGAACACACAACAACACCATCCATTGTGTGTGTGGTTCGGCCGAAGCATAAGTGAGAGAGAGAGAGAGAGAGAGAGAGAGAGAGAGAGAGAGAATTTTTTCTTGTTTAATTCATCATCTTAGAGGTGTGAGAATAATAAGAAAAATAGAGAGAAAAAATTCCTATAATAGTTCCTAGCCGTGTTCCATCAAGAACGAATTACTGTAGATTTTTCTCGGCAACTTTCGATGCGTGGTGACGTATAGGCATCGTATTTTCGGTGTTGGGGACGAAGGAATTTTGTGCTCGTGATCATCATCAACTTACGAAGATATTATCAAAAACTTCAAAGGTATGGAACTTTGATCCTTTTATCTTCGTTGATTTATTTTTTTCGTATATACGTTACTTGATCGATCCTATTTGGGATTCTTTATTGTGTATTATTATTCCGCTACGTATTTTTTATTGTATCCAGAATCCCAATAGTGGTATCGGCGCGAGGTAAATGATACCGTATATACGATTATTTGTGCATTTTGAATGTTATTGGATGATGTTTATGATTTAGAATCATTATTGGTATAATCGGAGATATTTAATTGTTCGTTGTAAATTTTGTTTCTATGATTTTATGTGAATTATAAATCTATAAAATTTTATTTTATTGATTTATAAGTCCTACATAAAAGTTAGAAACATCACATTTTGCAAACGAGCCGAAAAAGAGCCGAACGAAGGTCGGACTCGGCAGTCCCGGGCTGCCAGAGTCACTGCCAGGCCGTGCCTGGCAGGCTGGCCGGACAAGAGGCCTGCTACCCGGATAGTAGCAGGCAGGTGACTCGCTCCCGCGGGTCACCCTCGGCCGGCCTCCTTTTTCGGGCTCGGTTTGCGGGCTGGGCCCGTTCTGACTTCTCCGGAACTTCGTTTAGTCACTGTATTACGTTGTAATATTTTCCCAAATTTTAAACTAGATTTAATTTGATTAAAATGTATATTTGGAATATTATTTTAATGGGAAAGATATTAAACGAAAATACTATTTTTGGCCGAATTACTTCGAACGAATTGAAATGACAATTATTAATATTTATTGGATTAATACCATTAAAATTAAATAGATTAATTTTATATTGATTGGATTAATATATTAATTGATTATCTAATTTTAATCCATAGATATTAATTGGATTAATATTGAATAGATTAATTGGAGTAATATATTAAAATTATTTATTTAGTTTCATTGCCATTACATGTTGTGTGGAATCCTTATGTGATGGTGATATAGCTCGTGGACTTAGTTTTGATTTGTTCGATTTGATTGGAATGTAAAGGCCGTTTTTGAGCCTATTTATTTTTACTAAAAAATTTGTATAATAGGATGCATTTTCAATGATGTAATTATTTATTTGGCTATGACGAAGACCGAAGACAACCGACCAAGAAGACGCAGAATCGAAGACTGTTTTTATTTTCTTTATTGGGTCATTCGCTTGGCCCAGTACTTAGGAAAAAGTCCATGATCTATATGTTGGTAGTAACTAGGTTGCTATTTACTGTTTTTCATTTTGAATGATTGACAAACTCAAACGCGCTTATAAATGAATTAGTGTGCAAAGTGTAACATTAATCGCAAAATTCTCCTGACAAACAAACAGACTAAGTTTGAAAAAGGTTACGAGGTTTCCTACCCTCTATCAAACTCGTAGAATATTGATACCCGAGCTGGTGTGTTATGCTTCCGAGTTATCGGGGTAGTACATTTGGTAGAGGTTGATAAATTCTTGAGTGCATTAGATGCCTTCGGTTGGTGATAAATTTCGCCCCTAGAAACCTGATAGGTTGCCGGACGAGATTCAATAGTCAAACTGATAGACGTTGATGGTCAACAACTTAGATAGTCTGGACTGCCAAGAAACCTCATAGGTTGAGGGCATAAAGACTAGGGGTAAAAGAAGATCGAAACATCCATTGGACGGGTTGGTGTTAGACACCACTTTGCAGAAATTAATAGGCAAGAAACCTGATAGGTTGCGTCTGTTAAAATTTGTAAAGAACTCGATCACCACTAAGAAGTCGATCACCATGACTTATGGGTTATAACATGGGAGTGTGTAATTCCGATAAAATTAGTGGGAGCCGAGACAAGAATTATACAAGCCCTTAAATTCAATACTCGGTCATAATAAAACAAGTCACTAATTCAATCTTGTCAAAATCAATGCAGAGAAACGAAACAATATCTCTCTAAAAATGGCAAAGAACCCACTTGCAATACTATTTGAAAAGAATCTCCTAACTGGATCCAACTTCATTGACTGGTTGCGGAATCTGATGATTGTACTCAGCATGGAGTCTCTAAGATACGTCTTGGAGGGGGACATTCCACTGCCTCCAGTCTGGACTAGGGGTAATCAGGAAGAGATTGACGTCCATGAAAAATGGGTCAAGGATGACGTGCTGGTACGTGGCTTTATGATGGGCTCAATGACTAATGAGGTGCAAAGAGCGTACGAAAAAATGACTTCTGCTAGGCATATTCTCGCACACTTGACCGAGCTTTGTGGAAAGCAAATTAGAACTGCTATACATGAGATATCGAAGTAGTTATTCGGTGCTAGGATGAAGGAAGGGGAGAAAGTGGGATACCACGTCCTAAGATGATCTCTGTTATTGAGAGGCTCGAGGTGCTCAACTTTCATATGGATTTATCCCCTCAGATTGATCTCATCCTTCAATCTCTACCTGGCTCCTTCATGCAGTTTGTAATGAATTTCAACTGTAATGAGATTTCATGCACATTAGCTGGGCTAATGAATAAAATGGTGATGACACAGTCTAACATGAAGACTAAACCGAGGGAGGCTGCTCTTGTGATTTATTATGGGCCTCGGAGGTCCAATAACAAGAAGAAAAAGACCTACGAGCAGTATAAACCCAAGAAAGGGGTGCAGAAAGGCAAGGGCAAGGCCTAAAAGGTTCAAAAGGTAGGCAGTCCAAAACCTACGGAAAAATGTCTTGAATGTAGTGAGCTGGGCCACTGGCGTAGGACTTGTCCCAAGATCAATGGAGCATCAGGTATGGAACTTTTTGTTTTTGAAACCAATTGTTCTGCTACTGTAAATTCTGCTTCATAGATTCTAGATTCAGGTGCTACTTCTCATATTTGTACTATGAATCAGGATCTGGAACAAAGTAGGCAGCTTGAAGCTGGGGAAATGATGATCACTATCAGAAGTGGACAAAGTGTAGAGGCAACCGATATTGGATCACTCCTACTGGGTTTAGAATCCGGTTTTATTTTGACATTAGATGAAGTACTTGTTTTGCCAAAGGGGAATAAAAATATTGACATTCCATTCTTGGACCAGAAAGGATTTTCTTTCTTCATTGGCAATGGTAGTTGTAAAATTTATTTTCGAAATAAATTGGTTGGCACTATTACATTGTTGAATGGTTTATATCATCTGAACTTACAAAATAAATCAGCAGTGAACACTATAACTAGGAAATGTGGCAGGCAAGATACTAATCAAGCTCTTAAGTGGCACCTTAGACTTGGTCACGTTGGTCAGACCAAGGTTCACAAAATGGAGAAAGATGGACCTTTAAGTCCATTGGGTAGAACCCTATCCAACATGTGAATCCTGCCTTAGAGGCAAGATGACTAAGTCCCCCTTCACAGGGACATTTGAAAGGGCTGCTGAAAAACTTCGGTTGGTACATACCGACGTTTGTGGTGCTTTAGAAGCAACCCGATACAGATATCAATATTTCATAACATTCACAGATGATCATACTAGGTATGGGATTGTGTACTTGATGAAATATAAATCTTAAGCCTTTACTAAATTCAAAGAATTTAAGGCCCTAGTTGAAAAACATACTGGATGTCATATCAAAGTACTTCAGTCGGACCTAGGTGGCGAATATATGAGCACAAAGTTTGATGAGTTCCTTACGGAACATGGAATAGTTTCACAATTCACGCCGCCAGGAACCCCACAGTTAAATGGTGTTTCAGAAAGGAGAAATCAGACTTTGTTGGACATGGTCCGCTCCATGTTGAATTAAACTGATTTACCAATATATATATAGAGAGGGTACGCCTTACTTACCGTTGCCTATATCCTAAATAGATGTCCTTCCAAATCCATTCCTATCACTCTACATGAGATGTGGAAGGTTAAAAAACCAAGTCTTAATCACATAAGGATTTGGGGATGTCCAGCCTATGTCAAGAAGGCTAAGGTGGACAAATTGGAAGCGAGGTCCGTCAAGGGACGTTTCATTAGCGACCCATAGGACTCGATGGGTTATCTATTCTACATGCCGGAAGACCATAGGGTCGTTGTGGCTTTACAAGTGCACTTCCTTGAGGATGAGTTCATTCAGGAAGGTGGCTCGGGTAGAAATATCTCTTTGGAAGAGCATAATGAAAGTCTTGAGGAGACATATGATCAGGGATCATGAACCGAACTTATTGTAACTCAACCTCCACTTTGAAGGTCTGATAGGGTGTCTCACTTACCTAAGAGGTATGGCTATACACATGTCGATGAACTGGGTCTCCACAACGTAGCCATGAAGACGACCGTGTCACCTATGACCAAGCGATAGTGGATGTGGACTCCGATAAATGGCAAGAAGCTATGGAAGTTGAGATAAACTCGATGCATGCCAATCAGGTCTGGACTCTAGTAGATCTACCAACTGGCATGAAGCCTATTAGAAGTAAATGGATTTATAAGAGAAAGACTGATGGGGATGGCAAGGTTGATGCCTATAAGTCCAGGCTTGTGGCAAAGGGTTATACCCAAAGGGAAGGGATCGATTATCATGATACCTTCTCGCCCGTAGCTATGATCAAGTCGATTCGCATGATGCTTGCCATTTTTGCCCATTACGATTATGAAATATGGCAAATGGACGTCAAAATGGCTTTTTTAAATGGATACTTCGAGGAGGAAATCTATATGGAACAGCCTAAGGGTTTTGTGTCCAAAGCTAATATTCATAAGGTGTGTAAGCTGCAACAAGCCATTTATGGGCTGAAACAAGCTTCTCAGAGTTGGAACCTTCGATTTGATGAAGCAGTCAAGGACTTTGACTTCGTGCGAAACGAGGAGGATCCATGTGTTTACAAAAAGGTTAGTGGGAGCAACATTGCGCTCTTAGTACTATATGTAGATGATATTCTACTTATAGAAAATAACGTAGCAATGTTCAGCACTGTGAAAGCTTGAATTTCTAAAACATTCTCCATGAAAGACTTAGGAGAAGTTTCCTATATTCTAGGGATTCGTCTTTACAGAGATAGCCCTCAAAGAATGATAGGACTTTCCCAAGCCCCCTATATAGATAAAATCCTGAGAATATTCAAGATGGATGATTCTAAAAGAGGGTTCCTTCCCATGCGACATGGAATTCATCTCACCACGAAAATGTGTCCTCAAAGTGAGAAAGACACAAGAGGTATGAGTAAGGTACTCTATGCCTCGGCAGTGGGTAGCCTCATGTGCGCTATGTTGTGCATGAGACCAGACTTAGCCTCTGCTGTTAGTATGGTAAGTTGTTTTCAAGCAAACCTGGGAAGGGAACACTGGACTGCCGTCAAGAACATTCTTAAGTACTTGAGAAGAACTAGAGATATGGTTCTTACTTACGGTGGTGGAAAACTGGAGGTGGTTGGATTCACCGATTATGATTTTCAAGGAGACAAGGACGACTCTAAGTCGACATTGGGTATTTGTTTACTCTCAATGGAGGAGCAGTATCTTGGAGAAGCTCCAAGCAAAGCGCTACTGCAGATTCCACCTGCCAAGCAGAGTACCAATCTGCCTCAGAGGCTAGCAAGGAAGCATTTTGGATGAAGAAGTTTGTGCAAGAACTTCAAGTGGTGCCTAATGCGGAGCTGCCTATATCACTATTCTGTGATAATGATGGAGATGTCACCCAAGCCAAGGAGCCAAGGGCTCACCACAACACCAAGCATATAGAGAGAAAGTATCACATCGTTCGAGAGATGGTTGAAAAGGTATATGTTTCGTAGCAAAGAATAGACTCAGAAGACAATATCTCTGACCCGATGACTAAGCCATTATCTCAGGCTGTCTTGGAAAGACATCTGAAGAACATGAGTATTAGATACCATGATGTATGGCATTGAGTGCAAGTGGGAGATTGTTAGGAATATGCCCTCGAATGCCACTCAGGGGATGAGAGAGAAGGGGCATTGTACTTGTAATTGTGGAATTATAAATAAAAGGCAATATGATTCATTCACTGTTTATTATATGTCAAATGCATTCTTGATTTGATAAACATTGAAGTGAAGTCCATGTAAATAAGAGCAAACATTCCACTATCGTTATCGGATAAAAGAGAAGTGCACTGGAAGTGTTTAGGGCTTATTTATAGAAACCGTTCGTAAGTCGATAAACTTAGTGGGGCATTAGTTTTGAGTAAAGACTTTTATAACTGATGCTAGGACATGTGCATGTCTTGATAGAATAGTTATACGTATATTGGTGGGACCAGTATACTCAAACATGACTCATACTTGATTCAGTCACACGGTATTCACTCTTGGAGAGTCGATGATGAATCGAAAGGTTATGATACTATATATGGACCTTTGACTTGAGGGTTCAGTAAGAGTTGTGCCTGTGACGTTTAGTTTGTCATTAGAGTAGTTAGACCCATTTACTTAATCGCTGGGTCAACCTCGAAGTGCGGACTATACGAGCAGGTAGCAGTCTTTACTGTACGCCAAGAAAGGATTCTATCCCATGTTAGTGAGAATGCGAGTGTCCTATACGGTTAATGGGAAATAATATCATGAGTCTTTGGCCAAAGCTTCTGATCTAGTCGTATTAGATACACTAGTAACTAGTCGGTCTTGATTTGCATTAACATATATATAGTGTCTAGTCAACAGTAGGTTTTGACTTTTCCATGACCCGAAGACTTGACCGGGACATCTGATGAAGGGTCTATACATATATGGTATTCACAACATAATGGTTTTGGAATGATCCCTGCATTCGTTCTCAGTCGGGATTTACAGTGCAGCCCGCTAGGATGGCTAAGTGTTGCCCACACTCATTGGTTCCTCCCAATGCCGGCTGAGATGGACCTACAGAGTCGCGCATTTGGAGTGTTGGCGGATAAATGTGAATTTATTATCTCTCTATTAATATTAGATATTGGATATCTAGATTATGATTTATTGGATAAATCAAAGAGTTGTCTTATGAATTGAAATTAAGTTACTAGGCAATTAATTTAATTCATAATTTATATTTTTAGAGAAATATATTTGTATTTGATATAATTAATTAATTGGATTAATTAATTAGTATAAATACATTGGTGATAAAATGGAGTGTATTTAACGGAGTCGTTTGACGAACGTCCGGTACACGAGCCGAGTAACTCGAACCGTTTCCTAGAAATTTCACATGCCCCCCTCTCCTTCTTGGTGGCTTCTTGGTGTGTTATCATGTGTTGTGAGACCCCACCATGATTTGTTCAACTAATGTTGCCAAATGCATGTTATATGGTGGGATCACATGACTTGATATAATAATGTATATATTATACATATAACACCACTCCACCAACTAAGTGAAGAACACACAACAACACCATTCATTGTGTGTGTGGTTCGGCCGAAGCATAAGTGAAAGAGAGAGAGAAATTTTTCTTGTTTAATTCATCATCTTAGAGGTGTGAGAATAATAAGAAAAATAGAGAGAAAAAATTCCTATAGTAGTTCCTGCCGTGTTCCATCAAGAACAAATTACTGTAGATTTTTTCGGGCAACTTCCGATGCGTGGTGACGTAGAGGCATCGTATTTTCGGTGTTGGGGACGAAGGGATTTCGTGCTCGTGCTCGGTTTGTTATCATCATCAACTTACGAAGATATTATCAAAAGCTTCAAAGGTATGTGACTTTGATCCTTTTATCTTCGTTGATTTATTTTTTCGTATATACGTTACTTGGATCGATCCTATTTGAGATTCTTTATTGTATATTATTATTCCGCTGCATATTTGATATTGTATCCGGAATCCGAATAATTGCAATATGCAAAGTAGCAACGAAAGAGAATGTTGCAGATCTACTTACCAAGCCTCTCTCACAAGGAAAGCATGTTGAGCATGCTAGAGCGATAGGACTAAAAGTCATGAATGAATGGTCCTAGTGCATGTGGGAGATTGTTGGGAATAGTGCCCTAGGACATTTGATGTGCCTAGATTTGTAATTGTCACATTTAAATAAAGTTATTTGATATCATTTATTTCTCGTTGATTATTATAATGTGTGTATGTTTTAATATTATAATAATCGAATAATAGTTATACACGAATAATAGGATTATTCAAATGTCCCTGGTACAATAGCATTGAGTAGAGACTCAAGTGATTAATATACTAGTATAAGTTTGATTGATAATCATCGGACGAGTATGCATATGGTACGGGTCAATCTTATGGGTATTAGTTGGAGAACTAATACTGGGCAGACCCGCATTGAGATCACTGCATGGAAATATCATAAGTGAATCTCAATATGACAGTATGTCAATAAATCCTTGAACCTGAGATTATGATATAGTCCAACATGATAACTGCTATGCCTTGACGTAATCCAATGTCATCTGAAATATGATGATCATAAAGGTTAGCGATCGGGATTAGTGGGAGTCATGTAGAGGGCAATGAATAGTCAAGATGAGGATTTGTCCCTCTCTTTAGCGAGAGAGATATTTGTTGGGCCCCTCAATAAGTAGGACTGAAGGAAATGCAGGGCCATGCTCAAATGAAGAGTCATTTGATTCAATCAGTCTACTTAAGATCGAGAAAGCATTTGAACATAAATAAGTATGACAGACTCCAAGACTTAGTTCAAATATGATATCGCGTGACAAAGGGATTTGGCACGTTAAAAGGTTTAATGAACTATTAACTTATATTATTTAGGTAATCATAATGCCTTGCTAGAGGCCGCTTATGATTTATTATTTAATAAGGTATTAAATAATTGCCAACATAATATAAACTTTTTGGGTTGCACGTACGATAGTGTATCATAATAAATTCCTAGGATTGGATTCTCATATGCTTTCGGGTAGGTAACCACATTGTAATATTAACAAAAGTTCTCTGATAATAGCAAAAAGCCCATGAATGCAAGGATAACCAGTTAATTACCCCAACCTACATAAGCATGCATGCAACTCCAAATCCAGTGTATTTACTCCCATCATAAAATGAAATCTGATAATGCATATCATTGCTTTTAATAGGGATGCAGTCACCACGCTTCTCCATACTCATTTGGAGTAATATCTTTGAAATCGTAGGACATACCCTACCATTCTAGTTAGCCCTTACTCTATCCCTATTTTCTTGAATCATTTGCATAAGATTCTCTCTAATCCACTCCAGCATTACGATAGCCTTATCTCTTGATTGTAAGATGATTGAGTTGAAAGACTCACACCGGTTGCTCAACAACATGTCATATTTTGCCTTACCAGGAAAAAGACCATTAATGCACATGTTTATCCACAAACTATTCCCGAGCCCTCTTATTCAAACTCTTTATTTCTGTCATTCTCGGATTGAACTCCCCTTGTATGGTGGCACAACTTGTCTTCAGTGTAGCTTCTTTGTAATCTAATCTCTTATACTCAATTTCTTTAGGTTATTTTACATACGCCTAACACCAAACTTATGGCCCATGAAGACATAATACATGACTTAAAATAATCCTTTCCGCTTGTGTGACATAAAGGTAAATTATGAAGTCCAGATCTCCAAATCTTGCATTAGTACAGTAAGAACCAATCGCATAGCGCCCCATTCTCTTTTCCAACCGCAACATATACAACAAGAAAGAAGTTATTATTACCATCTACCCCCACTACTGTAAGAAGCACCCCTCCGTGCTTACTCTTCAAATGACACCCATCAACAAAAAATTGGTCTGCAACCCGCCATAAACCCTTTTTTTCACATCATCAAAACAAACATAAAACTTACAGAATATGGTTACACCAGTATCCTCGATAGTTACTAAGATAACAGTTGAACCAGGATTGATTCTCCTAAGCTAAGATGCATAATACTACGACTTAGCATATTGAGCATCTGCAACACCGTATATCTTATGTAAGGCCAAAGACTTGGCTCTAAAAGCCTATTTCCTAGAGACTTTGCAACTAGTATCATGCAAGAAAATCCTTCATAAAGTTGTCTACACCTCTATTTGCGTCAGACTGCAACCTCTACATAAACCTCTCACTCAACTAAGTAGATATCTGCTAGTGTGTTTGAGGTAGTATTTTCTAATATGGAAGACAACTTCATTTTTTCTCTTTTAAGCATGGATTAGCCACTTACATTTCCCATCAACACATTTTGCATAAATTCTCCTGTTATCATTCTTAGGGAAACAAATATTTTCTATATTTTATGGCATGTGATTGTGCAACTTTTTTAAACTCCTTTGTAATAGCAAAGATTTGCCTTATGGTAAACTCAGGATCAACAATGGTGGATGGATTGAAAAGAGTGTCAGGTATAATACCCGGTTGTAATTCATTTATTATCATTCAGTAATTGTCACTCAGTAATTTTCACTCATTAATAATCACTCATCATTCGTGATTCATTCATTTGGGTTCATCGTTGGCATTTTGTATCCGTGTATCAGTTACCGATCGTCATTCATCTCCGTTTGTGGATCGAGACGAGAAGTATCATCTTTAGCATGCGTTGGACTTGTTTACTTTCACATACGTATGGTATGTCAGATCATTCATCAATCGTAGCGAGAAATCGGAGTTGTCAGATTTTCATCATGTCCAGCAACGAGTTACGACCGTAACTAATCATATATTACGGCCGTAACATGCTTTCGTCGGATCAAGGTTGTTTTCACCGAAGACGAGATACGGCCGTAAGGTGGGCAGGCTACGGCCGTAAGGGGTGTTCGTGATTTTCAGGATTTGTCGGACGAGAAGGACTTGTGGCCGTAAGGGTTGCGGCATACGGCCGTAAGATGATGCAGGTATGGCCGTAAGGCTTGGCCGGATACGGCCGTACATTGCAGGCAGAATTCCTGGTCAGTTTCGACGAAGGGGTCCTACGCCCGTAAGTTTGGCCGGGTATGGCCGTATCGGTCGAGTTACGCCCGTAAGGTTTGCGGTTACGGCCGTATGGCTATCGGCATGTGTTTTGGATGAGGGCGAGTTACGCCCGTAAGACGGGTGCAGGTACGACCGTATGGCTGTCGGCAGTTTCTGGATGAATCTGAGTTACGGCCGTACGAGATGGCTGGTTACGGCCGTAAGGCCGTTTAACTGGGATGTTACGGTCGTAAGTAGGCCGAGTTACGGCCTTAACGTCCGGCAGTTTATAAGGACCTGGATGGGATTTTGAAGTCATTTCTCTCATTTCTTCATCTTGTCCGAGAGAGAGTCTTGAGGGAGATATTTTGTCATCATCAATCACTTGTGTGTTCAGATTTCATCATCTTGATTCGTTGGGAAGCTTGGATAGTCGATTTAATACGATTTCATCGGATCAAAGTATTTGGATCTTCAAAGGTAATATTCTTCAACATCTTGGATTTCGATTTTGTGTTGAGATATGATGTTTTGGACGTTATAATCATGTTATATGAAGAGATGTACATATGATTACGAGTGTGTATGAATATTCATTAGATTATTGAAAGGTTATTCAAGAACACTTTGAATATTGAGTTGGATTTGGGGGTTTTCAATTAGTTGTTGTTGTAATCACGAATTTGGACATTCATATTGGATTATTGATTATATTGAAGATATTTTGTTGGTTTGGAACACTTCTTGGGGTTTTGATAATGGTATAGTTAAGGTTTGGGTGTAAACAATCGAAGATTGGCCACAACGTGTTTGATATAATGCCCCAATGAGTTTGGTTTAGTCGTATCGACGTTTTGAGTTAGTTATAATCGTGTTTGATTCGTATGATTGAACGGATTGTTGGTAATTGTGTTATTCAAGGTTGTTCGAGCGACCGACATCTCATTTAGGACGTTTATTCGTGGAAGGACATTTGTCACTGGTGTTGAGTAAGTTAATTCTTACTCGGTTAAAAGGATATTCATTCCTTTTGTTGTTGTTCATTCATAATCATAACTCATTCATAATTGTATTAACCGTAATGAAACTTGTAATTGTCGAATAATCACTTCATTCACGAGGAACGATGGTTCCAATCATTTCATTGAGCTATCATTCACTTCACTATTATTTTCATCTCGGTGAGTCATTCTTGACTTTGTCGGATTATTATTCATTGATATTCATTATGGTCATTCTCGTTCATATGACCTTCTGTGTTCATATTGCGTGGCCGGGTGCTGATGTGTGGAGTTTTTAGTCGAGCACACGATGGTCATGTATTGGGTCATCGATACATTAGACTGTGCACACGGTAACATTTACCTCTGTGAGACTAATTAGGTACAAGGACTGGTGTGTCCGGGCACTCGTCTTGTACACTTGCACAGAACATTACAAGCGTACTATGATGCTCCTCTTCAACTTAAATTCATAACTAAGGATATTTCATAACTAAATATATATCATGATTGTGTTTATTCAACCCTTGAGGATTGTTGTTCTGTGTAACTGACCCCGTTGGGGGATATTGTTTTCAGGTCACGGCAAGGCAAAGGCACGGGAAGAGCATGTTGACGGCGAGGAGTCCCAGTTATACTAGTAGGGGGCCCCAATGCTTTCAGTCATTCATGTTGTCATTTGTTTTCCGCTGCAGATTTCCATTTGGATACTCCGTTTCATTCAGTGTTGTGTATTTTATCTTCATATATAATATACATGTATTCGGTATTTATCTTGGGTGTGTTGTAATGAAACTCCTCTTCGGAGTAATTGATGATATAATGTGATTCGGTACTACATTTATATTATTTAATTCATTTGTTTTCATTCGCCTGGTGGGTCCCAGTCGGGGGTCCACGGCACTATAATATCCGCCTAGTTTGGGGTGTTATAGAGTTGGTATCGGAGCACGGTTTTGAATACTACCTTCTGAGTCATGTCTCATTTGAAATCATCGTCATCAGACTAGTATCATTGGACTTTCGCGTCACGTGTGACCTGTGCAAATGCCGAGCCCATCAGACTGAAAGAACTGTAAGACTTCTAACGCCATGGTATAATTTCTAGCAATGAAAATCATTCATTCATGATTCATTAGTTAACAATCCTCAAACATCATTTTCATTTTAATCATGTTGATCATGTTAACTCATTAATCACTCAATTCATTTCAATACTCAGTTGTTGATCTTGAAGATCATATCATTAATCTTGCTAACTTGTTCAAGATAATTATTTCAAAAATATCATCAGATAATCATGTCACCTCAGTTAATCATTCATGTAATCACTGTGTTAGAGCACGTATGCTCATTTTCATCATTTCATGACGTAAATCATCATGCGGTACTCATACGAGATCTATGATTATCATGCGACCTTTCTACTTCAGTATGGAGAGAGCTGTCAGGGGACGCACGGGGAGAGGCCGCGGTGCAGGCCGCAACCCGGGAAATAATCACTCATTGTCAGGAAATCGTACCCAGGACTCAGCTCGATCGGAAGATGTTCGGGTTGATCCACTCACTTTTATGCAAGTCATGATGACCCATATGCAATTGCTTAATCATCATTGCGCCACTCTGGCCGAATTAATTGAGAGAACTCTCCCGTATGAGCCTGCTGCTAAAGAAATTGCTGAGCAACAACCTTCATCTGTTAGCAAGAAATCAACGAAGCATAATCAGTCCGAAGGCGGTCAGTCAACCTTCAAGAGGTCTCAAGTGGGCTCTACTTTTTCTGAGCGACCTCCTACGGCGCTTAATCCTGCGGGATCTCAGTCCCGAGCGGCCAGTTCGGCCATCACCTATTTCAACTGTGGAGCGCCGGGTCATTACAGCACTAAGTGTCTGAAACCGTCTATCACGTGCCATAATTATGGGATTGTTGGGCATAAGGCCCGTTTTTGCCAAAGGGACTCCAAGCCGAATCCGGCGGCATCTCAGGCCCCGAAGCAATCAGCGATTCAGAATCAGGCTGCTCTGTCAGCGTCGTTTAAGACGACGGAAGCGAATAAAGGCGGAGCTCATATTTATCAGACGGGAGCGCCCGGTTCGGGTGCCGGCAAGTCCCGAATTCATGCGAGGAAGAGGAAAAACGATCCGGAGGCCCGAATGATCTCAAGTATACTCGTAATTCTATCTCAACCTGTGTGTACCCTTTTTGATACTGGTACATTGCATTCATTCATTTCCGAATCATGTTTGAATAGACTTCACTTGGTTAGTCCTATTAATTGTGGACCTTATATCATTGGTCTACCTGACGGTAGAAGAATTTTCGGAAATCATGAGGTTAAGAACGGACCGAATTAAGCTTAATGACCGCGATTGGTTGGCGGACCTAATCGTGGTGGATTTACCTAAGGACGATATAATATTGGGTATTAGCTGGATGGATCGTCATGATACCATCCTCAGTTTTCATAAGCGTATGGTCACTATCATTTCAGTCGTTGGAGCCGAGTGTGTATTTCAGGGAGGTAATCCCCGTTGTTCCAGAAGAATCATTAATATGATGAAAGCAGTGAAATTACTCAATCAGAGTTGTTCAATCATTGGTAACACTATTATCGATTTGCCATTCTAAGGCAATCGAGATGTTCAATCACTCATTATATCATTGTCATCGATTGACCATTCTAAAGCAATCGAGATGTTTAATCATTCATTATATCATTGTCATCGATTAACCGTTCTAAGGTAATCGAGATCTTCAATCATTCATTATATCATTATCATCGATTGACCGTTCTAAGGCAATCGAGATGTTCAATCATTCATTATATCATTGTCATCGATTGACCGTTCTAAGGCAATCGAGATGTTCAATCATTCATTATATCATTGTCATCGATTGACCGTTCTAAGGCAATCGAGATGTTCAGTCATTCATTATATCATTGTCATCGATTGGCCGTTCTGAGGCAATCGAGGTGTTCAATCATTCATTGTACCGTTGTCGTCGATTGGCCAATTCTAAGGCAATCGAGGTGTTCAACCATTCGTGGTATCATTGTTATTGATTGACGATGTACTCCCAGACGAGCTACCTGGGTTGCCTCCACCGAGGGATGTGGGATTCACGATAGAGTTGGAGCCTGGTACGTCCCCGTGGGGAGCACCAGTGTTTTTGTCAAGAAGGATGGTTCGTTTTGTGTGTGTATTCATTATCGGGAGTGAACAGGGTGTCGATCAAGAATAAGTATACTCTACCCCGTAGTGATGATCTCTTAGATCAATTTCAGGGAGCTTCAGTATTTTCCAAGATCGGCTTAAGATCTGGATATCATCAGTTGCGAATTCGAGAGTCGGATATCGCGAGGACGGCGTTTCGATCACGCTATGGTCATTATGAGTTCGTGGTAATACCGTTTGGGTTAACTATTGCACCTGCGGTATTCATGGAGTTAATGAATCGGGTTTTCATCGACTTGTTGGATCAGTTTGTGGTTGTCTTCATCGATGACATTTTAATTTATTCTCGTGACCGGGAGGGAGCACGAGCTTCACCTTCATCAGACGCTCAACATGTTGAGACGAGAGCAACTTTAGGGAAAGTTTTCCAAGCGCGAGTTATGGATGTCCGAGGTGTCGTTTCTCAGGCATGTAATTTCATCAGATGGTGTACGTGTGGATCCTCAGAAGACGGAGGCTATCCGAGATTGGTTACCTCCGAAGAACGTTAAGGAAATCCGAAGCTTTCTCGGAGTAGCCGGTTATTATCGGCGATTTGTGGAAGGATTTTCTAAATCGCTCAATCAATGTCGAACCTTTTGCGAAAGGATAAGAAATACAGGTGGTCCGACGCGTGTCAGCGGAGTTTTGAGGAACTCAAGAGCCGGTTAATTTCAGCACCTGTCCTATCCCTGCCACAAGGGACAGAAGGATTCGTGGGTTATGGTGACGCGTCCGGACACGGTCTTAGATGTGTATTAATGCAGAATGGGAAGGTTATTGCCTATGCTTCACGGCAATTGAGACCTTACGAGGTTAATTATCCGACCCACGGCCTGGAGCTAGCAGCCGTGGTTTTCGCGTTGAAGATTTGGCGTCATTACCTTTATGGCGTCACCTGCCAGATATTCACTGATCATAAGAGTTGAAGTATATATTTAATCAGAAGGAGATAAATATGCGACAGATGCGGTGGTTGGAACTAATCAAAGATTATGATATTGAGATCCTATACCACGCGGGCAAAGGTGAACGTTGTCGCCGATGCCTTGAGTCGTAAGTCCGTTCAGGAGCAAATGCTTGCTCGTTTAACAGTTCAGAAGGAGCTTCAACAGGAATTTCTTAGACCCGAGATCGGGGTCTGGCTTCAGCGAGTGCAAGGGCAACCTTGCATGTTAGGGATTTCATCGCCACTTGAGGAGGTAATCAGAGTGAATCAGGGTTCAGACCCACCAGTGTTGCGCATCCGTGAGGATGTGGTTCAGGGGAAAGCCCCTGGATTTGTGGTCCACGAGGATGGACTTTTGCGATTCAAGAATCAGTTATGCGCACCGGCGGATAATGAGTTGAAAAACTCGATTTTGAGAAAAGCTCATGCTACCCCTTATTTCCATTCATCCGGGGTCTAGCAAGATATACAAGGACTTGAAACAAAATTACTGGTGGAGTAATATGAAGCGAGAAGTCGCGGAATTTGTTTCGAGATGTTTGACCTGTCAGCAAGTCAAGTTAGAACATCAGCAACCGGCAGGTATGCTGGAACTGCTCCCTATTCCAGAGTGGAAGTGGGAAGATATTTCTATGGATTTCATCACGAGTTTGCCGACGAGTCATCGTGGCATGAATACAGGTTGGGTAGTTGTGGACCGTTCAACTAAGTCAGCTCAGTTCCTTGAGATTAAGGATACATGGGGTCCCTGTTGGGTTTTCCATGCATCGAATACAAAATAATCGGAGTAAAAACGCAGCGGAACAATAAATGTGAAAACCCAATTTAGGATCTCATGCAATAATTTAATTGTTTAATTAAAGAGTTGATCGAATTACCTTAATCCGATTGAACAATTCTAGATCCGGACTAGAAGCAGATGAATATCTCCTTCCTCTTCTGGTGATCCACACACGAACAATTCCACAAGCCGGATTGCTAGATCCTTACGAATAATATTGATAAATAGTACAACACAAATTCCTTACTAGAAGGATTGTACTATTGATCAAGATCAACTAAGGGAAGAGGGATGATCGACTCCGTTCTCCTACAATATGATGTAGATGGCCGATTTTTCTTCTCCTTGAAGGGCCGATTTTTAGGTCTTGTATTCTAATGACAACTCCTTGTCCAAGACCTTATATTTATACTAAGTAAACCCTAGATTCAATAATCTAGTATTTGCTTAGTTGCCCCTCAACTTATTAAATAATACAATATATATAATATCCAATATTATATATATTACTTATTATTTAATCTCCTTATAAATATAATATCCAATATTATATTTATTATTCCCAGTTGATATTTATTCCTACTTGTCTATAATTGTCGTATGTGCGACCCAAAAGGCTTATATTATGTTGGCAATTATTTAATACCTTATTAAATAATAAATCATAAGCGGCCTCTAGCAAGACATTATGATTACCCAAATAATATAAGTTAATAGTCCATTAAATCTTTTAACGTGTCAAATCCCTTTGTCACGCGATATCATATTTGAACTAAGTCATGGAGTCTGTCATACTTATTTATGTTCAAATGCTTTCTCGATCTTAAGTAGACTGATTGAATCAAATGACTCTTCATTTGAGCATGGCCATGCATTTCCTTCAGTCCTACTTATCGAGGCCAAATGAATATCTCTCTCACTTAAGAGAGGGACAAATCCCCATCTTGATTATTCATTGCCCTCTACATGACTTCCACTAATCCCGATCGCTAACCTTTATGATCACCATGTTTGAGATGACGTTGGATTACGTCAAGGCATAGCGATTATCATGTTGGACTCTATGATAATCTCGTGTTCAAGGATTTATTGACATACCGTATTGAGATTCACTTATGACATTTCCATGCGGTGATCTCAATGCGGGTCGGTCCAAGATTAGTTCTCCAACCAATACCCATAAGATTGATCCGTACCATACGCATAATCATCCGATGATTATCAATCAAACTTATACTAGTATATTAATCACTTGAGTCTCTACTCAACGCGATTTTACCAGGGACATTTGAATAATCTTATTATTCGTGAATAACTATTATTCGATTATTATAATATTAAAACATGCACACATTATAATAATCAACGAGAAATAAATGATATCAAATAACTTTATTTAAATGTGACAATTACAAATCTAGGCACATCGAATGTCCTAGGGCACTATTCCCAACAATCTCCCACTTGCACTAGGACCATTCATTCATGACTTTTAGTCCTATCGCTCTAGCATGCTCAACATGCTTTCCTTGTGAGAGAGGCTTGGTAAGTGGATCTGCAACATTCTCTTCCGTTTCTACTTTGCATATTGTAATATCTCCTCGTCTGACGATCTCTCTGACTAGGTGATATTTTCTGAGTATATGTTTGGAATTATGATGGGACCTAGGCTCTTTAGCTTGTGCAATAGCACCATTATTGTCACAATAAAGGCTTATGGGACCCTGGATGGTTGGCACCACTCCTAGTTCGGTAACGAACTTCTTGATCCATACGGCTTCCTTAGCTGCATCCGATGCCGCCAGGTACTCAGCTTCTGTAACAGAATCAGCAACCGTGCTTTGCTTGGAACTTTTCCAACTCACAGCACCTCCATTCAATACAAACACATAACCAGTTTGCGATTTGAAATCGTCTTTGTCGGTTTCGAAACTTGCATCGGCGTAACCTCTTACAGCCAGCTCGTTTCCCACCCCTCCATAAACCAGGAAATCATCCTTAGTTCTTCTCAAGTACTTTAGGATGGTTTTCACTGCTGTCCAGTGACTTTCACCTGGATTCGATTGGTATCGACTTGTCATACTAAGAGCAAACGATACATCTGGTCGAGTACAAATCATGGCATACATGATCGATCCAATAGCCGAAGCGTATGGTATCTTGCTCATACGGGCTCGCTCATCAGGAGTCTTAGGACTCTGAGTCTCACTCAGATGAATGCCATGTGACATTGGCTATAGTCCTCTCTTGGTGTTTTGCATATTGTACCTCTTCAATATTTTATTTATGTATGTACTTTGACTCGGACCAATCAATCTCTTTGATCTATCTCTATAGATCTTTATCCCAAGAATGTAAGCGACTTCTCCTAAGTCTTTCATTGAGAAACAACTTCCCAACCAAGTCTTGGTATGCGCAAGGTGGGAATGTCATTTCCAATGAGTAATATGTCATCTACATATAAGACTAAGAAAACAACTATTCTCCCACTAACCTTCTTGTACACACAAGGTTCATCTTCATTTTGAATGAATCCAAACTCTTTGTGATTTTATCAAAACGAAGATTCCAACTCCGAGAAGCTGCTTCAATCCATAAATGGATCTTTGAAGCTTGCAAACCTTTTAGAATTTTACGGATGAACAAAACCTTCAGTTGTGTCATGTACACATCCTCGAGTAAGTTTCCATTAAGGAATGCTGTTTTGACATCCATTTGCCATATTTCATAATCATAGTATGCGGCAATGGCAAATAAAATTCTAATTGATTTAAGCATGACTCTTGGCGAAAAGGTCTCATCATAGTCAACACCATGAATCATGTATAACCTTTTGCCACTAGTCTAGCTTTATAGGTTTGCGATTATCATCCATGTCTTTCTTCTTTTTATAGACCCATTTGCACCCAATGGTTTTAACACCTCAGTGGATCTATCAAGTTCCAAACTTGATTGTCATACATGGATTGCATCTCGGACTTCATGGCTTCTATCCATTCCTCGGACTCTGGTCCCGAAGCGGCTTCTGTATAGGTACTAGGCTCATCATCTATGAGCGATGCATCATCATCCTGCTACGAGATAACCATATCTCTCAGTTCATGTCGCATCCTATCGGATCTGCGTGGGACTTGTGTACTTTGAACGGGCTCTTCAACCGTTTGTTGAGCTTGTTCGGTTTCCATCGGTGAAGCGATGTCTTCTTGTGGTTCTCGATTTTCCTCGAGAATTACTCTTCTCCCACTGTCTCTTTTGGAAATAAATTCCCTTTCTAAGAATACGAGATTTCGAGCAACAAACACTTTGTTCTCTGCGGGCTTGTAAAAGTAATATCCTTTAGTTTCCTTAGGATATCCCACAAATAAACATCTTTCGGATCCGTGCCGATTTGTCAAACACTTGGCGCCTTACGAACGCTTCGCAACCCCGCATCTTTAGAAAAGACAAGTTTGGTCTTTTACCAGTCCATTTCTCAAATGGTGTCTTTTCAATCGCTTTAGATGGAACACGGTTAAGGGTGAATCTTTGCTGTTTCTAAGGCGTGGCCCCAAAATGATAATGGAAGCTCTGTTCGACTCATCATGGATCGAACCATATCTAATAAAGTTCGATTCCTCCTCTCGGACACTCGTTATGCCGAGGTGTGCGGGAGGAGTAAGTTGCGAAACAATTCCACAACTCCTAAGATGATCATCGAATTCTTGGCTCAAGTATTCCCCACCTCGATCGATCGAAGGGCTTTAATTGTCTTGCCAAGTTGATTCTCAGACTTCATTACGGAATATTTTGAATATTTCAAAAGATTCATGTTTATACTTCATAAGATAAACATATCCATATCGGCTAAAATCATCGGTGAATGTAATGAAGTATTGGTATCCGCTTCGCATGAGTGCTAAGAGGTCCGCATACATCGGCATGTATTAGGCCTAATAGATCACTAGCCCTTTCTCCATGACCGGTGAAAGGATTCTTCGTCATCTTGCCCAATAAACAAGATTCGCATGTCCCATATGATTCATAGTCAAAAGAGTCTAAAAGTCCATCATTATGGAGTTTAGAAATGCGTTTCTCGTTTATGTGACCAAGTCGACAATGCCATAAGTAAGTCGGATTAGAATCATTGAGCTTAGGTTTCTTGGATGCAATGTTATAGACTTCCAAAGTGTCGGACTCATCTAGATCAATATTGTAAAGGCCAGTATATAACTTTGCAGTACCATAAAGCAAGTCATCAAAGAAAATACGAATGATCTTATTCTTAATAAGAAAACTGTAACCTTCACAATCTAATGTAGAAACTGAAATAATATTCCTATTCATAGCAGGAACATAATAGCAATTGTTCAAAACTAACAAAAGCCCATTGGGCAAAACTAGATCATAAGTTCCTACGGCTAGTGCAGCAACTCTTGCTCCATTGCCGACTCTTAGATCTATTTCCCCTTTCTTCAGTTCTCTACTGCTTCTCAACCCCTGCACATTTGTACAAATGTGAGATCCACATCCAGTATCTAATACCCAGGAGTTAGAGGTAGATAAGTTAACTTCTATAACAAATATACCTGTGGCAGTCTCACTGCCCTTGGTACGCTTTAGCTCTTCCAAGTAAATCTTGCAATTTCTTTTCCAATGTCCTGGTTTATTGCAATGATGGCAATTTCCATCTTTGGGAGCTTTAGCCTTGAAACCCGGCCTAGTAGGGTCTTTAGATTTGGCAACTTTTGCCTTACCCTTGCCCTTGCCTTTGTTCTTAAAGGATTTCCTTTTGCTGACCATCAACACATGGCTTGGTTTCTTCTTAATATTCTGCTCAGCCGTTTTAAGCATCCCATGCAGCTCAGCAATGGACTTCTCCATCTCATTCATATTATAGTTCATGATGAACTGACCAAAACTTTCGGGCAATGAGTTTAGGATCACATCCGTGGAGTGCTCCTTAGAAAGTGGAAAACCAAGCCTTTCAAGATGATCAATATATCCTTTCATCTTGAGCACGTGAGCGACAGATGTCCCCTCAACCATCTTGCAAGCATACAAGGCTTGAAAGGTCTCATACCTCTCTTGCCTAGCATGCTTCGAGAAAGTTTCCTTGAGGTGAACATTTAGCTCATAAGCCTCCATTTCCTCCAGATTCTTCTGAAGTTCTGGACAAATGGTGGCCAACATAAGACAACCGACATCAATGGAATCATCACAGTGTTTCTTCCATTTGTCTTTTGTTGCTTTGTTTGCATTGTCGGTGGCTCATCGGGAATTTCTTCCTCAAGAACATAGACTTTCTTTCTTGCTTGAGAACTATTCTCGGGCTCGGATCCAATCCAGATAGTTGTTGCCATTTTCTTTCGGCTTGTCCTTCTCAAGGACGGATCGCGATGAAATGGTGGATGTGTTGTTTGATGCCATTCTACAAAATTCAATATGCAAAATATTTAGTCACATTATTTTATTTCTCGAAAATACTCCCACTAAAACAAAGTACCCTCAATTTACAACATTTGTAATTTTAGTGGGCTAAGATCCCATTTCGCACAATCCTAAACTCACTTTGGCATGACGCCTAGAATTGAACTACTTTAGGTGGATAACTCTTTATCGATTACATCATATGTAACTCTTAGATTATATCATGGGATTTGGCATCGTATGCCCAAGCATGTTATAATCCCATCTTATGCCTTAAGGTTCAAAACTATTTTGATTTCTAAATTCATTAAACGTATAGGTATCACCATTACCTATCCTACCTTACTAAGATAATCCGAGTGCTCAGCTTTGGCATGACCCACTCATGATGATCGAAGTCTTGATAGGTGTTTTTCAAATGAACGGCATTAAAATTTTAACGAGGGATTTTTATCCTATGTTAATGTCTATGTTTGCTAACATACATCTAAACATACATAGCATCACATACATGCATAAATTTAAACATACATCGCATCACATGACAATAAAGCATAGGACCGTGTATAGCATGACCATAATCCTAACGTGATTTTCATGAGCCAACATGAAAATCACAAAGGTCATCTAAAGGGTTAAATATGGTCTTCATTGATCTTCCAACTCCTTGGAACGTCATACGCGATCAATTTGCTCCTCGAATAATTCTATCTCGTCCTTCTTGTCTTCATTACATTAATGAAATTTAATACTACACTAATAGATTAAATTACAAGAAGTACAAACGACACGCAGGCCGTAAAATAATAAACAATTTAAATAGACGACTCGCAGGCCGTAAAACCAATTATAATTAAATGACACGCAGGCCGTAAAAACTAACCCATAAGAAATTAAATTATCCAATCACATTGGTCAATTTATGGTCATGCCATACACCACACACATACCATAAATAATTATCAAATAATTAATAAAGCATGTAATATACTAAATAATCAATTTATCTGACAATCAGACAATAATTAAAATTTGTGTCATCACATGAACAAAATTGGACTCGCCGAGATGGTCGCGAGCGAGATCTGCATGGGTTTGCCCGGTTCGAAACCGGCGGTTGCGGTGCAACATTTTGCAACTATTATTTCCAAATTTACTTTTATAACAAAAGGACTTATAAAAGGAACTACCGAAAAGTTACCAAAACAAGATCCACCGAGATGGTAAGTGGTGTCAAGGATAGCCGAATCGCGCGGGATCGAATCCCGCTTTTGCGGAAGTATTTTTGCAATATTTAAAAGCATTTATTTGCCTTTAATAAAACCTTCCGTATTATTTCCAAAACAAACTCGCAGCGCACATGGTAAGTAGCTAAGCGGTGGCACTGACCACTGTGGTTCGAACCCCTGGTGATGCAAAATCATTTTTGCTAATTAATACAACCAGCGGGTCCAGGCCCGACCCGACCCGGACCCGAATCGCCCGACACTGCATCGTCTTGTTCGAGCGATTCACGGGCAGCTTTTGCGAAAAACAGAAAATTATTTTTGACGATCCGATTTAATCAAATTAAACCAGAAAAAAAATTTTATAAAATCTATATTTTATAAACATAATCAGGAACATAATTTACACATAAATATGTTCTACTCAAACAATTAAATTACATGCAAGTTGGCTCCGATACCACTGTTGGGTTTTCCATGCATCGAATACAAAATAATCGGAGTAAAAACGCAGCGGAACAATAAATGTGAAAACCCAATTTAGGATCTCATGCAATAATTTAATTGTTTAATTAAAGAGTTGATCGAATTACCTTAATCCGATTGAACAATTCTAGATCCTACTAGAAGCGTATGAATATCTCCTTCCTCTTCTGGTGATCCACACACGAACAATTCCACAAGCCGGATTGCTAGATCCTTACGAATAATATTGATAAATAGTACAACACAAATTCCTTACTAGAAGGATTGTACTATTGATCAAGATCAACTAAGGGAAGAGGGATGATCGACTCCGTTCTCCTACAATATGATGTAGATGGCCGATTTTTCTTCTCCTTGAAGGGCCGATTTTTAGGTCTTGTATTCTAATGACAACTCCTTGTCCAAGACCTTATATTTATACTAAGTAAACCCTAGATTCAATAATCTAGTATTTGCTTAGTTGCCCTCAACTTATTAAATAATACAATATATATAATATCCAATATTATATATATTACTTATTATTTAATCTCCTTATAAATATAATATCCAATATTATATTTATTATTCCCAGTTGATATTTATTCCTACTTGTCTATAATTGTCGTATGTGCGACCCAAAAGGCTTATATTATGTTGGCAATTATTTAATACCTTATTAAATAATAAATCATAAGCGGCCTCTAGCAAGACATTATGATTACCCAAATAATATAAGTTAATAGTCCATTAAATCTTTTAACGTGTCAAATCCCTTTGTCACGCGATATCATATTTGAACTAAGTCATGGAGTCTGTCATACTTATTTATGTTCAAATGCTTTAGATCTTAAGTAGGATTGAATCAAATGACTCTTCATTTGAGCATGGCCATGCATTTCCTTCAGTCCTACTTATCGAGGGGCCCAGCAGATATCTCTCTCACTTAAGAGAGGGACAAATCCCCATCTTGATTATTCATTGCCCTCTACATGACTTCCACTAATCCCGATCGCTAACCTTTATGATCACCATGTTTCAGATGACGTTGGATTACGTCAAGGCATAGCAGTTATCATGTTGGACTCTATGATAATCTCGTGTTCAAGGATTTATTGACATACCGTATTGAGATTCACTTATGACATTTCCATGCGGTGATCTCAATGCGGGTCGGTCCAAGATAGTTCTCCAACCAATACCCATAAGATTGATCCGTACCATACGCATAATCATCCGATGATTATCAATCAAACTTATACTAGTATATTAATCACTTGAGTCTCTACTCAACGCGATTTTACCAGGGACATTTGAATAATCTTATTATTCGTGAATAACTATTATTCGATTATTATAATATTAAAACATGCACACATTATAATAATCAACGAGAAATAAATGATATCAAATAACTTTATTTAAATGTGACAATTACAAATCTAGGCACATCGAATGTCCTAGGGCACTATTCCCAACAGTCCCGAGAGACTTGCCCAGTTGTTCATCAAAGAGATAGTGAGAGTGCGCGGTACTCCAAAAAGTATCGTTTCCGATCGTGATGGACAGTTCATGTCTCATTTTTGGAAATCAGTTCATCGTGCTATGGGAACTCAGCTTAATCTCAGTACCGTTTTTCATCCTCGGTCCGACGGACAATCAGAGAGGACTATTCAGACATTGGAAGACATGTTGAGGGCATGCATCCTCGATTAGAAAAACGATTGTGAAGTCAAATTACCGTTGATTGAGTTCACGTACAGTAATAGTTGGCATGCTTCAATTAAGATGGCACCTTACGAGGCCTTGTACGGTCGTCGTTGTCGATCTCCTGTGAGTTGGGACAACTTATCAGAATCAATCGGCATCGAGCCCGATATGCTTATAGCCGCCCGTGAGAAGGTAGATTTGACCAGGAATCGTTTGTTTACCACTCAGAGTCGATAGAAATCACATGCAGATCATCGTCGTCGACCATTAGAGTTCGAGACAGGTGATCACGTGTTGGTCAAGGTATCCCCGAGTCGAGGTATTTTCCATTTCGGAAAACGGGGGAAGTTGAGTCCAAGACTCATTGGACCGTTTGAGATTTTGGATCGAGTAGGGGAGTTAGATTATCGATTGACCTTACCTCCGGCGTTGAGCCATATTCATAATGTGTTTCAAGTCTCTCAGTTGCAGAAGTATGTTGCCAACCCGAGTCACATATATCAGTTTGGCGGAATCGAGATCGTGGATGATCATTCGTATGAGGAGCGTCCTATACGAGTTTTAGAGCGACGAATCAAATAGTTGAGGAACAAGACGATTTCTTTAGTCAGGATTCAGTGGTCTAGATGCGGAATCGAAGAGGCTACTTGGGAAATCTATGCGGGAGAGTTATCCCGAGTTGTTTGACCCTTAGTTTCGAGGACGAAACTCTTTTTAAGGGGGGGAGTATGTAATACCCGGTTGTAGTTCATTCATTATCATTCACTAATTATCAGTCAGTAATTGTCACTCAGTAATTTTCACTCATTAATAATCACTCATCATTCGTGATTCATTCATTTGGGTTCATCGTTGGCATTTTGTATCCGTGTATCAGTTACCGATCGTCATTCATCTCCATTTGTGGATCGAGACGAGAGTATCATCATTATCATCGGGAATTTAGTCTCGTGTTGGAAGTATCATCTTTAGCATGTGTTGGACTTGTTTACTTTCACATACATATGGTACGTCGGATCATTCATCAATCGTAGCGAGAAATCGGAGTTGTCGGATTTTCATCATGTCCAGCAACGAGTTACGACCGTAACTAATCATATATTACGGCCGTAACATGCTTTTGTCGGATCAAGGTTGTTTTGGCCGAAGACGAGATACGGCCGTAAGGTGGGCAGGCTACGGCCGTAAGGGGTGTTCGTGATTTTCAGGATTTGTCGGACGAGAAGGACTTACGGCTGTAAGGGTTTCGGCATACGGCCGTAAGATGAGGCAGGTACGGCCGTAAGGCTTGGCTGGATACGGCCGTACGTTGCAGGCAGGGTTCCTGTTCAGTTTCGACGAAGGGGTCCTACGCCCGTAAGTTTGGCCGGGTAAGGCCGTATCGGTAGAGTTACGCCCGTAAGGTTTGCGGGTACGGCCGTATGGCTGTCGGCAGGTGTTTTGGACGAGGGCGAGTTACTCCCGTAAGACGAGTGCGGGTACGGCCGTATGGCTGTCGGCAGTTTCTGGACGAAGCCGAGTTACGGCCGTATGAGATGGCTGGTTACGGCCGTAAGGCCGTTGACCTGGGATGTTATGGCCGTAAGTAGGCCGAGTTACGGCCGTAACGTCCGGCAGTTTATAAGGACCTGGACGGAATTTTGAGGTCATTTCTCTCATTTTTTCCATCTTGTCCGAGAGAGAGAGAGAGAGTCTTGAGGGAGATATTTTGTCATCATCAATCACTTGTGTGTTCGGATTTCATCATCTTGATTCGTTGGGAAGCTTGGATAGTCGATTTAACACGATTTCATCGGATCAAAGTATTTGGATCTTCAAAGGTAATATTCTTCAAGATCTTGGATTTCGATTTTGTGTTGATATATGATGTTTTTGACGTTATAATCATGTTGTATGAAGAGATGTACGTATGATTACGAGTGTGTATGAATATTCATTGGATTATTGAAAGGTTATTCAAGAACACTTTGAATATTGAGTTGGATTTGAGGGTTTTCGATTAGTTGTTGTTGTAATCACGAATTTGGACATTCATATTGGATTATTGATTGTATTGAAGATATTTTGTTGGCTTGGAACACTTCTTGGGGTTTTGATAATGGTATAGTTATGGTTTGGGTGTAAACAATCGAAGATTGGCCACAACGTATTTGATATAATGCCCCAATGAGTTTGGTTTAGTCATATCGACATTTTGAGTTAGTTATAATCGTGTTTGATTCGTATGATTGAATGGATTGTTGGTAATTGTGTTATTCAAGGTTGTTCGAGCTACCGACATCTCATTTAGGACGTTTGTTCGTGGAAGGACATTTGTCACCGGTGTTGAGTAAGTTAATTCTTACTCGGTTAAAAGGATATTCATTCCTTTTGTTGTTGTTCATTCATAATCATAACTCATTCATAATTGTATTAACCGTATTGAAACTTGTAATTTTCGAATAACACTTCATTCACGAGGAACGACGGTTCCAATCATTTCATTGAGCTATCATTCACTTCACTATTATTTTCATCTCGGTGAGTCGTTCTTGACTTTGTCGGATTATTATTCATTGATATTCATTATGGTCATTCTAGTTCATCGGACCTTCTGGGTTCATATTGCGTGGCTGGGTACAGATGTGTGGAATTTTTAGTCGAGCACACGATGGTCATGTATTGGGTCACTGATACATTGGACTGTGCACAAGGTACCGTTTACCTCCGTGAGACTAATTAGGTACAAGGACTGGTGTGTCCGGGCACTCGTCTTGTACAGTTGCACAGAACATTACGGGCGTACTATGATGCTCCTCTTTAGCTTAAATTCATAACTAAGGATATTTTATAACTAAAGATATACCATGATTGTGTTTATTCAACCCTTGAGGATTGTTGTTCTGTGTAACTGACCCCGTTGGGAGATATTATTTTCAGGTCACGGCAAGGCAAAGGCACGGGAAGAGCATGTTGACGGCAAGGAGTCCCAGTGACACTAGTAGGGAGCCCCAATCATTTCAGTCATTCATGTTGTCATCATTTGTTTTCCGCTGCAGATTTCCATTTGGATACTCCGTTTCATTCAGTGTTGTGTATTTTATCTTCATATAAAATATACATGTATTCGGTATTTTATCTTGGGTGTGTTGTAATGAAACTCCTCGTCGGAGTAATTGATGATATAATGTGGTTCGGTACTACAATTATATTATTTAATTCATTTGTTTTCATTCGCCTGGTGTGTAATACCCAGTAATTATCATTCAGTAATTATCACTCAGTAATTATCATTCAGTAATTGGTACTCAGTAATTTCATTATTGATCATTTATCACTCAGATTCAGTCATGGTATTCATCATTCAGAGTAATTGTATCGTGTATCAATCGTCATTCATCACTAATCTGATTGGAGTTTCGTGCCGTGTTTATCATCATTGTCATTTTCGTTGCAAGCTGTGCTTGAGGGTAGCGCACGCTACATACTCCTTTTAGCGTACGCTAATTGGGTATAGGTAGCGCACGCTACCGCTCAGCTTTAGCGCACGCTAAGGCTACCTTGGCTGCAGTCCAGAAGGTACTGGACTGCAGGTGAGAATAATTATAGCGCACGCTACGAGTGGTGAGTAGCGCGCGCTAACGGGTTGTAGTAGCGCACGCTATATGTGTGGAGTAGCGCACGCTAGGGACGGATCAGGTTGAGTCCGGTGGCTCCGGATCGCACCAGATTAATTCATAGCGCACGCTATGAGTTATATTTAGCGTACGCAATCAATATTATAGCGCACGCTAATCGGTTGTTGTAGCGCACGCTATCGAGGTTAGATCAGAGGGAAGACGGTTTTCTGGACTCCAGTACTGGGCGTCGAATATTTCGCTAGCGCACGCTAACAATGGATATTAGCGCACGCTAGTGATATGGCCGTAGCGCACGCTACAAATAGGTACGTAGCGCGCGCTACCGTGTTCGGACAGGGGGTACTGGACTACCCAAATTACACGTTAGCGCACGCTATGCACAAGGGCTAGCGCACGCTAACATGGACTGAGTATAAATTGGACAGTTTAGTCTGAGTTCGTCATTTTTCCATCTCATTTCATTCCTTCGGTAGTTTTGGGCGATTTCGAGCGATTCGGAGAGGATTCTTCGAGGTGTAATCATCAATCATCATTTTCAAGCTCATCTTTCGGATTGATCATCATTTCATCATCTTCATCACATCGAATCAAAGGTATTAAACTCTTGGATCTAGAATTTCGGATTTTTGGGTTTTCCTTCCGATTTCTTCGTGTAAGCTTGGATTATCACTGGAATATGTTAGTTATGGATTATCTAACTTGGATAAATATATTCCTACGGATTTAAACGGTTATTTTCGGAATTATTCCAAGAACCCTTGGGGTTGACTTCGGTTAATTGGGGATTTTCCGATTGATGTTGTTGTAATCATGAGTTATGGATTCCTAATGGATTATTGATATCCTTGAAAGTGTTTTGATGGTTTGAAATACTCATCTTGGAGTTGGTTTCGATTCATTCGAACTCGGATATCGTTGTGTCGATGTTTGAGTCGTTTATGATCATTTTTGATTTGCGTAATGATCGGATTATTGGTAATTGTGTTATTCAAGGTTGTTCGAGCGACCGATATTTCATTTAGGATGTTGTTCGTGGACGGACATTCATCATCGGTATTGTGTAAGTTAATTCTTACTCGGTTAAAAGGATATTCATTCCTTTTGTCGTTGTTCATTCATAATCATAACTCATTCATCATTGTATTAATCGTATCAAAACTCGTCATTGTCAATTAATCACCCCAGTCATAAGGAACGACGGTTCCGATCATTTCATTGAGCTATCATTCATTTCACCATCATTCAATCTTGGTGAGTCATTATTCATTTTCATTGTCATTTTTGTCATATTGTGGCATTCCGGGTCATACTGGCGTGCCGGTTGGTATGTGTAGGATTTTCATGTCGGGCACATTATAGTCGTGTGTTGGTTGGTGGCCTCACATTGGACTGTGCACACGAGTCTATGTCTCGTGAGACAGATTAGGTACAAGAACACGCGTATTTGATCGTTGGTGGCTTTTGCACGGACACATTTCCATCCCGGGCGTAGTGTGGAGCCATTCCTTTGAGCCGTACTGATTAGTCGATTCATATAGCATGTTTTATTGCGTATGTTTTGACAGAATTATTCATTATTTCAGATATTTCATGATTGTGTATTTTCAACCCTTGAGGATTGTTGTTCAGTATAATCGACCCGTTGGGGATGCTATTTTTCAGTCATGGCAAGGCTAAGGCACGGGAGAGCACGGTGACGGCGAGGAGTCCCAGTGATACTAGTAGGGGCCCCAAATTGCTCACCATTTATTCACCATTTGTGTTCCCTTTATTTATTCCGCCGAGACATTCCGTTTGAGTGTTCATTTCATTCAGTGTTGTGTATTTTATCGTCATATAAAATACACATGTATTCTATTTTATCCTGGGTGTGTTGTATAAAACTCCTCGTCGGAGTAATTGATGTTGTAATGTGGTTCGGTACTACATTTACCTGTGTAATTCATTCATTTTCATTCGCCTGGTGGGTCCCAGTCGGGGGTCCACGGCACTGTAATATCCGCCTAGTTTGGGGTGTTACAGAGTTGGTATCGGAGCGTGGTTTTGAATACTACCCTCCAAGTCATGTCTCATTTGAAATCATCGTCATCGGACTAGTATCATTGGACTTTCGCGTCACGTGTGACCTGTGCAAATGCCGAGCCAATCAGACCAAGAACTGTAAGATTTCTAATGCCATGGTATAATTTCTTGCATTAATCATTCATTCATAATTCATCAGTTAACAATCCTCATTCATCAATTTCAATTGTGATCAAGTCGATAATGTTAACTCATTAATCACTCAATTCATTTCATTACTCAGTTGTTGATCTTGAAGATCATATCATCAGTCTTGTTAAATTGTTCAAGATAATCATTTCAGTAATTTCATCAGAAATCATGTCACGTCAACTAATCATTCATGTAATCGCTGTATTTGAGCGCGTATGCTCATTTTCATCATTTCATAATATAATCATAATGTGATACTCATGCGAGATATATAATCATCATATGACTTTCCACTTGACATGGAAGGGGGCAGAGGACGTGGAGGACGAGGCCGTGGAGCGGGCCGAATCCCGAGAACTCGTGCGAATACACGTGCAAATGCCGGGAATAATGCTAACTCATCGAGCGGTGATGCCGCCACTCACTCACCGACGCGATCATTCACTATCGGGAGTCGTACCCGGGACACGGCTCGGTCGGAGGGTGTCCGGTTGACCCACTCGCATTTATGCAGGCATGATGGCCTAAATGACCCGGATGGCTCGATTGATGGAGACGATGCATAACTCCGTCAATCAAAATCGCGAGCTCCTCCGCCGCCACCTCGAGGCAAGAGAGGGGTGTAAGCAATATCATTAGCGATATCTCTACCTTGACCACCTACTTTTGAGGCTCATCCGAGCCATGGATATTGTTCACCGCTTGAGCATTTTGAGAAGTTATTTGCTATGGTGGATTGCCCCGAAGGGCATAAAGTTTCGATTGCGGCTTACTATCTCGGTAAGAGCGCTCATTCATGGTGGTTATCGTTGAGGCCCACGACGGAACATGTACTTGGGATCGGTTCAAGACTCTCATGATGGAGAGGTACTATCCGGCCCCACTCGGGAGGCCAAGTTGTCGGAATTACTCACTCCCGACCTTCGGCGGATGATGACGTTCTCGCCATCGCCGAAAAATTTCAGAACTTCTTCCATTCGCCTCATCTATCATTCACTCGGAAGCGGACAAGATCAAGTATTTCAAAGAGAGGTGAAACCCCGTATGAGACTTCGATTTACTTAATCATAACCGTGCCACTCGCCGAGTTCATTGAGAAGGCTCTTACTTACGAGCTTACGGCTAAGGAAATTGCTAAGCGGCAACCTTCGTCGCTAGCAAGAAGTCCAAGAACCGTAATCGATCGGCGAGTCGTGCCACTTTCAAGAAACCGCGGGCGGGCTCTACTTTTCGAGCGACCTCCTGGCGTCTAAACCCGCGGAATCTCGGCCGCGGCGGCGATTCGCCATCACTGTTTCAGCTGTGAGAACAGGGTCATTTCAGCACCAAGTGTCCGGCGATGCATCACGTGCCACAACTGTGGGATTGCCGGGCATAGGGCCCGTTTTGCCGTAGGGACTCTAAACCCACTCCGGCGTCATCTCAAGCCCCGTGTCATTCGGGGGTGCGAATCGAGCCACTCACTCGGCGTCGTTCAAGGCAGCGGGAGCTAAAGGCGGATCGAGAGCTATCGAGGCGGAGCATCCGGTTCGGGCGGCAAGCCCCGAATTTATGAGATGAAGAAGACCGATGATCCGAGGCCGGATGATCTCGTGTACACTCGATATTCTATCTCAACTGTGTGTACCCTTTTTGATCGGTGCATCTCATTCATTCATTTCGAGTCATGTTTGAGTAGACTACGCTGGGTAGTGCTACTAGTTGTGAGCCATATGTCATTGGCCTACGATGGTAGACGCATTATCAGAACCGCGAGATTGAGAATTGTCGATTCGTTTCATGGTCGTGTATGGCCAGCGGACCTAATCGTAGTAGATTTACCGAGGGACGACATCATCTTGGGTATTGATTGGATGGATCGTCATGATGCCATCATTAGTGTCCGAAAGCGTTTGGTCACTATCATTTGAACGATGGAGTTGAATATGTGTTTGTGGAGGTAATCCCATTACTTACGGCAAAGTCATTAATTTGATGAAAGCGGTAAGATTACTCAATCGGGGATGTGTCGGTTATTGGTGCTTTATGGACAAAACCGAGAAATCATCGGTAATGTTAACGGATATTCCGGTGGTGAGGGAATATGCCGATGTTTTTCCGCACGAGTTACTGGTTTGCCTCCACAGAGGGATGTGGAATTCACGATTGAGTTGGAGCACAGTGCGTCCCGATATCGAAGGCACCGTACCGGATGGCCCCGACCGAAATGCAGGAATTAAAGAACCAACTTGAGGAGTTGTTCGAGAAAGGTTATATCCGATCGAGTGCGTCCCGTGGGGAGCACCGGTGTTGTTTGTCAAGAAGAAGGATGGTTCATTCCGCTTATGTATTGATTATCGGGAGTTGAACAGGTGACGATCAAGAATAAGTATCCCTTACCCCGTATTGACGATCTCTTAGATCAACTTCGTGGAGCTTGATATTTTCCAAGATCGACTTAAGATCGGGATATCATCGATTGCGGATTCGAGAGTCGGATATCGCGAGGACAGCGTTTCGAACACGCTATGGTCACTATGAGTTTGTGGTTATGCCGTTTGGATTGACTAATGCACTGCGGTATTCATGGAGTTAATGAATCGGGTCTTCATCGACTTTTGGATCGGTTTGTTGTTGTCTTCATCGATGACATTTTGATTTATTCGTGGCGGGAGGAACACGAGTTTCACCTTCATCAAGTGCTCGACGTGTTGAGACGAGAACAACTTTATGGGAAGTTTTCTAAATGTGAGTTACGGATGTCCGGTGACTTTTCTCGGACATGTAATTTCATCGACGGAGTTCGTGTCGATCCTCGAAGACGGAGGCTATTCGAGATTGGCTACCTCCGAAGAACGTTAAGGAAATCCAAGTTTCCTCGGATTAGCGGGTTATTATCGGCGATTTGTAGAGGATTTTCTCGAATCGCTCAACCCTTAACGAACCTTTTGCGGAAGGATAAGAAATACACGTGGTCCGACGCGTGTCAACGGAGTTTTGAGGAACTCAAGAGTCGGTTAATGTCAGCACTGTACTTCCTTGCCGCGGGGATGGAAGGATTTGTGGTCTATAGTGATGCGTCGGACGGGGTCTCGGATGTGTGCTCATGCGAAGCAGGAAAGTTATTGCCTATGCTTCACGGCAATTGAGGCCTTACGAGGTTAATTATCCGACCCACGACACAGGTTAGCGGCCGTGGTGTTCGCTGAAGATTTGGCGTCATTATCTTTATGGCGTTACATCGGATATTCACCGATCATAAGAGCTTAAAGTATATATTTACTCGAAGGAGTTAAATATGCGCGAGAGACGGTGGTTGGAATTAATCAAAGATTATGATATCGAGATCCTTTACCACCCGGCAAGGCGAATGTTGTCGCCGACGCCTTGAGTCGTAAGTCCGTTCAGAGCGGATGCTTGCCCGTTTAACAATTCGGAAGGAGCTTGGCGAGAATTCCTTAGACCGAGATCGAGTGCAGCCGGCGAGTTCAGGGCGGCTTTGTATGTTAGAGATTTCATCGTCACTCGAGGAGGAAATCCGAGAGAATCAGGGTTCGGACCCATCATTGTTGCGCATCCGAGAGGATGTGGCTCAGGGAAAGCCCACGGATTTGTGGTCCACGAGGATGGACTTTTGAGGTTTAAGAATCGGTTGTGCGTGCGCGAATGACGAGTTGAAAAACTCGATTTTGAAGGAAGCTCATGCTACCCCTTATTCTGTGCATCCGGTCTAGTAAGATGTACAAGGACTTGAAACAAAATTACGGGTGGAGTAATATGAAGCGAGAAGTCGCAGAATTTGTTTCGAGATGCTTAACCTGTCAACAAGTTAAGATTGAACATCGGCGGCCGTGGGTATCTTTGAAACCTCTTCCTATTCCCGAGTGGAAGTGGGAAGACATTTCTATGGATTTCATCACGAGTTTGCCGACGAGTCGTCGTGGCATGAACACGATCTGGGTGATCGTGGACCGCTTAACCAAATCAGCTCATTTCCTTGAGATCAAGGATACGTGGGGTCCGATAGACTTGCCCAGTTGTTCATTAAAGAGATAGTCGATCGCACGATACTCCTAAAAGTATCGTTTCCGATCGTGACGGACGGTTTGTGTCGCACTTTTGGAAATCGGTTCATCGCGCTATGGGAACTCGGCTTAATCTCGCATCGCTTTTCATCCTCAGTCCGACGGGCAATAGGAGAGGACCATTCAGACATTAGTGGACATTTTGAGGGCATGCGTACTCGATTAGAAAGACTATAGCGAATCCCAAATACCATTGATCGAGTTCACGTATAATAAATTGGCATGCTTCGATCAAGATGGCACCTTACGAGGCCTTGTATGGTCGTTGTTGTCGATCTCCGTTGTGTTGGGACGACTTATCGTAATCATTGGGCACCGAGCCCGATATGCTTATAGCCGCCCGTGAGAAGGTAGCTTTGATCGAGTCGTTTGTTAACAGCTCAGTCGGCGAAATCATATGCGGATAACCGCCGTCGACCATTAGAGTTCGAAATTTGGTGACCACGTGTTGGTCAAGGTATCCCCGAGTCGTGGTATCTTCCGTTTTGGGAAGAGAGGGAAGTTGAGTCCGAGATTCATTGGACCGTTTGAGATTTTGGATCGAGTAGGCGAGTTAGCTTATCGATTGGCTTTACCTCCGGCGTTGAGCCGAATTCATAATGTGTTTCATGTCTCCCGATTGCGGAAGTATGTTGCCGACCCGAGTCACATACTTCGGATTCGAAATCGAGATCGCCGACGATCATTCATATGAGGAGCGTCTATACGAGTTTTAGAGCGGCGAATCAAGCGGTTGAGGAATAAGACGATTCCTTTGGTTAAAATTCGGTGGTCTAGACACGGAGTCGAAGAGGCTACTTGGGAAACCGAGGATAGTATGCGGGAGGGTTATCCCGAGTTGTTTGACCCTTAGTTTCGGGACGAAACTCTTTTAAGGGGTGTATGTAATACCCAGAATTATCATTCAAGAATTATCACTCAAGAATTATCATTCGATGGTGGTACTCGGTAATTTCATTATTGATCATTTATCACTCGATTCAGTCATGGTATTCATCATTCGGAGTAATTGTATCGTGTATCAATCGTCATTCATCACTAATCGATTGGAGTTTCGTGCCGTGTTTATCATCATTGTCATTTTCGTTGCAAGTGTGCTTGAGGGTAGCGCACGCTACATACTCCTTTTAGCGTACGCTAATTGGGTATAGGTAGCACGCTACCGCTCGGCTTTAGCGCACGCTAAGGCTACCTTGGCCGCAATCCGGAAGGTACTGGACCGCGGTGAGAATAATTGTAGCGCACGCTACGAGTGGTGAGTAGCGCGCGCTAACGGGTTGTAGTAGCGCACGCTATATGTGTGGAGTAGCGCGCTAGGGACGGATCGAGTTGAGTCCGGTGGCTCTTGGATCGCACGGATTAATTCATAGCGCACGCTATGAGTTATATTTAGCGTCGCAATCAATATTATAGCGCACGCTAATCGGTTGTTGTAGCGCACGCTATCGAGGTTAGATCGGAGGGCGACGGTTTTCTCGACTCCAGATCGGGCGTCGAATATTTCGCTAGCGCACGCTAACAATGGATATTAGCGCACGCTAGTGATATGGCCGTAGCGCACGCTACAAATAGGTACGTAGCGCGCGCTACCGTGTTCGGACGAAGTACTTGGACTACCCAAATTACACGTTAGCGCACGCTATGCACAAGGTCTAGCGCACGCTAACATGGACGTAGTATAAATTGGACAGTTTAGTCTGAGTTCGTCATTTTTCCATCTCATTTCATTCCTTCGGTAGTTTTGGGCGATTTCGGCGATTCGGAGAGGATTCTTCGAGGTGTAATCATCAATCATCATTTTCAAGCTCATCTTTCGGATTGATCATCATTTCATCATCTTCATCACATCGAATCAAAGGTATTAAACTCTTGGATCTAGAATTTCGGATTTTTGGGTTTTCCTTCCGATTTCTTCGTGTAAGCTTGGATTATCAACCGAATATGTTAGTTATGGATTATCTAACTTGGATAAATATATTCCTACTGATTTAAACGGTTATTTTCGAATTATTCCAAGAACCCTTGGGGTTGACTTGCTAATTGGGGATTTTCCGATTGATGTTGTTGTAATCATGAGTTATGGATTTCTAATGGATTATTGATATCCTTGAAAGTGTTTTGATGGTTTGAAATACTCATCTTGGAGTTGGTTTCGATTCATTCGAACTCGGATATCGTTGTGTCGATGTTTGAGTCGTTTATGATCGTTTTGATTTGCGTAATGATCGGATTATTGGTAATTGTGTTATTCAAGGTTGTTCGAGCGACCGATATTTCATTTAGGACGTTGTTCGTGGACGGACATTCATCATCGGTATTGTGTAAGTTAATTCTTACTCGGTTAAAAGGATATTCATTCCTTTTGTCGTTGTTCATTCATAATCATAACTCATTCATCATTGTATTAATCGTATCAAAACTCGTCATTGTCAATTAATCACCCCAGTCATAAGGAACGATGGTTCCGATCATTTCATTGAGCTATCATTCATTTCACCATCATTCAATCTTGGTGAGTCATTATTCATTTTCATTGTCATTTTTGTCATATTGTGGCATTAGGGTCATCTTGGCGTGCAGTTGGTATGTGTAGGATTTTCATGTCGGGCACATTATAGTCGTGTGTTGGTTGGTGGCCTCACATTGGGTGTGCACACGAGTCGATTGCTCGTGAGGTGATTAGGTACAAGACCACGCGTGTTTGATCGTTGGTGGCTTGTGCGGACACATTTCCATCCGGGCGTAGTGTGGCGCCATTCCTTTGAGCCCGTCTTGATTAGTCGATTCATATAGCATGTTTGATTGCGTATGTTTTGTGAGAATAATTCATAATTTCGGATATATCATGATTGTGTATTTTCAACCCTTGAGGATTGTTGTTACGTATGGCGGCCCGTTGGGGATGCTTTTTTCGTGTCATGGCAAGGCTAAGGCACGGGAGAGCACGGTGACGGCGAGGAGTCCCACCGATACTAGTAGGGGCCCCGATGCATTCGATCATTTATTCAGTCATTTGTGTTCCCTTTATTTATTCCGCTGCAGACATTCCGTTTGAGTGTTCATTTCATTCAGTGTTGTGTATTTTATCGTCATATAAAATACACATGTATTCTATTTTATCCTGGGTGTGTTGTATAAAACTCCTCGTCGGAGTAATTGATGTTGTAATGTGGTTCGGTACTACATTTACCTGTGTAATTCATTCATTTTCATTCGCCTGGTGGGTCCCAGTCGGGGGTCCACGGCACTGTAATATCCGCCTAGTTTGGGGTGTTACATGGTGGGTCCCAGTCGAGGGTCCACGGCACTGTAATATCGGTGTTACATTAGGGTGGTCATTTTCTTAATTAGGGAGCCTAAACTTATCAAAATCATGGTTAGCTCTTCCTCCCTAACATCCGTATCACTTCACTTTCACTCTTATCACTTTCACTCTCACTCTGACTACTATCTCCCTCAATAGCTTGCTCCACCTAACCTCTCAAGTCCTACCCTAATTACCCTCTACATCTATTCCTTCCCCGCATACATAATTATCTATAATTTCATAATATAAGTCATCATCATCATTTGTTGCCTCATTCCCAATCGTAAAATCATGATCCTCAAAGTCAAAAGCTTCACAATCAAGTTCTTCACTATCTAACCGAGATTCTATATTATGATTTTCAGGCAATACATCATGAATTTCAGGTAATCGTTGTGAATTTCAAGTAATCATTGGGAATTTCAGTTTCTAACTCATACTTCCACAAACTCATGCATCTCTCTAACATCCAAATTCTTGAGTGCCAAATATCTAAGATCTTCATCATCAATAATCTTAATCTCATTTGCTTTTACCCAGTCAAGAACTACTTTACCCCCTTCCCCCAACATATAAAGAAAGTTGATCGTGATCAAACTCCACATCAAAATGCAGTACCAAAGTTAAATATGTGATTTTAGTGTCTGCAAGTTGACAAATAAAAAAAATAGGGAGACCATCAATATCCACCCATCAACAAGCAAGAATAGCAAGCAATACACGAAAAAATAAAGACCAAAAATTTGCACATCATCTCGGACACACTGAAATATGTCGTATTATATAACAAAAAAACGAAAAAACCCTATACCATGAACAACAAAAATGACTTACCATATTTTGGATGATCCCAATCCATCGCGCATTTCCTATGAACGAAGACCATCGTGGAACAAACGACGACCTCAAAATCAACTTTCAAATACGAACCCTAAGCACAAATTTAAAATCAAATTTCAGATAAGTGCCTTAGGTCGATTTCATGCATATTAGCGAGAGAATAGATCAGTGTGAAATTGGGATTCAAATCGACGAACCTATATTACCAGAGAGTTGTCTTGATCGTGTTTAGGTAAGCGGGGACGTTTGTAATTACAATTTATTTATTTGTATTTTATATTTTAGTAGTTTAGTTTTTTTTATATTGTATAATGCACATGTGTCAAATAAAAGTGTCGTGGCATGCCAGTCAGCAAGTCCGTCCAAAAACCCCAAATGTTAACGACACGATCGCGGCATGTGATTTAAACTCCGTTGTTTTCCATTTTCTTGAAAATTTCGGCAACTGTAGAACATAAAAGTCGATCATTCAAGCGACAGCTCCCACCTTCATAATTTGGTCGGATGAAACAACTCATCAACTCTACTGTACCATGAGATATTCTGCTAAAATAAAATATTTAGAAAGTAAAAAATTAACATACTTTATAATGCAGATTATTATCCTTTTTCCTAATGGCATCATGATTTGTCATGTGGCACTGCCACATTGCCGCCACATCTTGTATGAGTTAGACATGGCCACGGGCCGGATCCTGCCATAACAGGGCGTGGGCTGGGTCGGTTCACGGGTCATGTCTGGCCAACCCTAGCACTGCTATGGTTAGGGTCAGGCCATAGCAGGGTTGGGCCAGGGTCATAGAAGGGCCAGGGTTTTAACCAGACCAAAACTCGGGCCAAAACAGGGTGGGCGGGGCCTGTTTGTTTTTTTAAAAAAAATTAAAAAAAGGCTTGATCTTAATTATTAAAATTTTATAAAACAATCAAATTTAAGTGATTAGTTAATAAAAATATAATAATTAAGTTGCCTATGTATCTCGAAAGAATCAAAGCCCACGTAGTTCTTCACTTACCTTACTTACCTGATTTCGGTTGAATGTTGGTGTCTAGTCTTGATCAGTCCCTTGCGATGCACCTGATTCTGATGAAGTGTCCATGATCATGAAAGAGTCCTCTTCATCTTCGTCATCTGTTACGTACTTCTACGAACGCAAGTGCACATTGTCGTAATCAAGTAATAAAGTGATGAGAAAAGTATCGCTCCCTCGAGGACTGATGTACTAAGTACCAATTTATTAGTATTTTATTTGAATAATTATTAATAACTAAATATTGCGATAAACTAAAAACAAACAATAAAATCGACAGTCCGATAAATAAGAGATCAAATAGGAGAAGAATCTAGGATCGAGAATTCGCCTCGATTAATCCAAATTAATCTTGATTAATATAATTTATGTAATTTCCCAATTTATTGAAAGCGAAGATTCTAAGTTAGTCTAATGCCTCTTCCGAGGCCAATAGAATTTTCCAAAGCGAATAATTCACTCTATTCCTAGGTGAGTTAATTCGACAATAGCCAAAAAATCTAAAATCTTCAAACGAGCTTCATAATTCTTATAAGTATATTCCTATCTCACAAGATAAAATGGTTTTCTCCCAATTTTCACTACTTACTCTCCTCTCGCGATTCAAGTTACGTAGTTGTAACAATTCAATCATAGGCCACACAATTGAAAGCATTAAGAACAATTTGGGAAAACTTAATAGAAAAGGGAAAAATATCAATAACGTAAAATCAAGAATTAATCCATCATAATCTTGGTTTCATCTCAATTCTAGAAAAAAAGGGTCTAGCCCGACATGCTAGAAAATAATACACAAATATTCGAATTAAACATAAGGAAGAAATTCAAACACAATTGAAGAACTGAGTCTCTTCCGTACTCTGGCCTTGCTCTCAGCCGCTAGGTATTCTTCTCTTCTCCTTCGATGATTTATTTTCTAACCTTCACTGTCTTTTTATAACCTTTTTTTCTCCTTCAAAACGCGTCCGAGGATTAGGTCTAATCCCGCCTCCAAAACAGCCAAAATCGCGAGCTGAGTTCAGAGTTCCCGCGCCGCAAGTCACGGCCCGGCTTAAGTGTGTCGTGGACCTAGTCATCAAACAGCCCAGCCTGGGCGTAAAAATCATTATGGGCCGTGGCTCGTAGGGAGTGTGCCACGGCCACCGGTACAGTTTGTACCGATTTGCTGGGTGTTGTGCTTGTGCTGCGGCCTAGCTTCGGCGCGACGCGTCCCTCGACCGAAAAATGTCATTTTTGGCTCGTTTTTTCATTTTCGAGCTTCAGGGCTCTAATTTCCTTCAAAACATGTAAACATAATGCATTAATACCTCATTTACGCAGATTTAAACCCAAAATGGAGATAAAATAATGATAATAAAGTGTACAAAATAACATGTAACAAATACCCCCAAACTTAAACCTTTGTTTCTCCTCAAGCAAAAAAAATCAATTTCAGTCAAGAATACAAGTATCGTGAACAATCGTGAAAATCCATAGTGCTCAACTAATTAATACTACCCTGAAATCTCAAAGAATAATACGAATATCGTACTAGTAAGTCACATTACGGACAATGATTTCTCAAGGTAACCATTTTTAATGCTAATCTTAGCTCATGAAGAAAGTCAAGGCTCAAAGATTAACAAACGTGAATTGAGCCGATCGCCAATATGAATGTTGCGAGTATAACAAGCCAACCCGCCCAGTCCCACAGTCTCGTGGCAAAAACACAAGAGTTTCAGCATAAATAATATTCCCCGGACAGCACTCCCTTTTATTTAATAACTAATATGATTCGAGATATCCACTAGGTCTCGATTCCCGGGATGTTTCATCGGAAAAACCCTTGGGTGGATTTCCATTCTCATATATTGGGGAACCGTTTGACGTAAAAGACACTCATGGGGCTCATGAATGCTTCTAGTTACTAAGTCTCCCTCTACAACGGAGAAAAAACTCGAATAACTTCACCCGCATATCCGATTCAAGGTTGCTGTTTTACGCGAATTTAAACAACGGGTCACGTGAATACACCCAGTTACTTGGCTTCCTATCATCGGAGATGCGATTTTTCTGAACAATTAATCTGCTCATGAACATGTCTATTCAAGGTTGTCGTTTTACGCGAGAGTAAACAACGGGCCACATGAATACCCGCGGTTACTAGACTTCCCATCATAGAACATGCAAGGTTGCTCAAATTATTTGGAATTAATATTGTCTGACTCAATGCCTAACCGTAGGTACTTAATTGAATGCCTACAAGGCTAAAGTTACTGGACGACTAGCTAAGTGAATAGCGCCACCAAACATATAGACGATGGCTCGTGTAATACGGACACTACAAACACGTGTGTCTCATTTCTTATATGCCAAGAATACCACAATGACGCAAAAAATCAGACCGAAATGAATACTCGAGGGAAACAAATATCGCATACTGTGAACTCGACTAATACTCATCTGTTTCTTGAAATAGAAATCAGTATCATAAATTCTGTCTTACACAAGGCTGCACGACATACTCACGAATAAAAACAAAATCCAGCATACCATAGAAGACAAGCAAGGTAACTAAATAAATAACAACTAAAGATAAATAACAACTAAAAAAAAGTAATCCCCCCCAACTTGAGAAGTACATTGACCCCAATGGACAACAAATAGGAATAAGTAAAGGATAGGTCAAGTACTCCCCTGAATAAATGTAAGCTCAGGCACTGACATCAGTCTCGTCCGGTGAAGTGGGTGGTGTAGGTGGCCTGGTCGTAGGGATGAAGGGTCCGTCCGGGTGAAGGATATGGCCCATCCACACAGCTAAGTAGTCCCGATGGTAAACTTCCCTCGCATCTAAGCGCCTCTCAGCATACCGATTGGCCCGGCGGACCTGCTCGTACATCTCCTGTCGAACGGCTGCGAGCACGTTGTCTCGCTCTGCTCGCATCTCCTCCCCCAAGCCGTCAAACATCGCCTGAAGAAGGTGATCTCTCGCTGGCGGTGGAGTGGACTCGGTCTGATACTCGGTATCTGCCGCCGGGTGATGAGTCAGAAGAAGTGGCTCTGAGGAGTGCTCATGTGGCTCATCTAGAAGAAATCCTCGTCCACGCGGGTGTGCCCGCACGCCACCCCACTGGTCGAAATGAGAAATAATACGATGGTCGATCGGACCCTGGGGTGCTATAGTAGGCTCATCATCCGACCAAGTCACACCCGACTGGCGGCATAAGGTGCAAATCAGAGAGGGATGTTTTAGTCTCGTCTTTGCCCCTCCTTGGATGCACTGGAGAATAGACCGGTCCAGATGTGGGGCCACATCAAATCGAAGTCTGGCCGTGATGGCATATAGAAGTCGTGCGCGAGGAAGCAAGACAGAGCGGATCTTCGAAGTAGGGTCGACCCACGAGCAGAGGAAATATAGCCAAGCTCGCCCGAGCCGACTGAGACGGGAGCTCTTGAAGAAGAAAGCCGCGAACCCCGGGACACGCGTTTCCCAAACAGACTCCGGTTGAGTAAGTGTCTCCAACAATGCCTCCCTCGTGAGGCTACCCATTGTCCGTGTGAATGCCGATTCGTCAACCTAGGGCAGCTCGTATAAATGCCGAATCGCTGTTGCCGAGAAGTCTACTGTCTAGCCACGTACAACAATCTCAGTACGTATATTCCGTCTCCCCAACATCTGACCTCCCCGGATATGGAGTAGCAACGCGCTGGCATAGAATTCATGTACTATAGAGATTACGGTCGGCTCGGGCTGTGCGACAAATCTTGTCCACCCCATTTCGGTGATCATGGTTAATAGTTCACCATCTTGGGGGGCATGAGTGAATCCCCTTTCAGGAATTATGGGCCGGGGACGAATTCTTTCATTAAAGATTCGATGGATCTCCGGGTCGGAGAATTGTTGGGAATGCCCATCCGTGCGGTTTTGCGAGGTTTCTCCTCTCGGGGGAGATGAACGAGTCGTACCACGAGTGGAGCTCAACTTTCTCTTACGTGCCATTATGTGTTCCAAAAAATAAAAACAGGATATCAGACGACTTTAAATAACAAAACACCAATCACAACTTATAAAGTGCGAGAAACGAATGTAGTGTTAAAAACTCTCACTTCCATATGAGGGATATGATGCGAAAATTTGATCAAAAATGAACATAATGTTGGGATTCGGTGATTGCCTAAAACGAAGGCCCAGCAAAAGCGGTAAAACGAAAATTAATTCGATCCGAATCCCTACGAGGATCGATCGAGCTACGTATATACGAATATATAAACGAAAAGCAAGAGTCGTAAGAAACTAACCCTCTAAGTCCGTTGATTAAATGGTAACCTTCTCTTGAGCTATTCCCCAAGCTCTTGAACGATCCAACGCTGAAAGCACCGCGTCTCTACTTGCCACGCGCTGAAGAAACAACCGGAACGACGATCACCTTGCTATCCTCCAAGGATACGGCTAGATCTAAGTGATGAAGCTATATATGTAAAGATTACTACACTCTAAGTGTTTTAATCTTACTCTCTCTATATGATTTTCTCCCAATTTTTCTCCAAGAAAAATGAAGAAGAAAATGAATGAAGAAGATGAAGATAATTGATAAAATGGTTTTTCTCTCTCTCTCTCAATCTCACTCACGTAGGAAGGCTTGCACAAGGAATCAAAAGGTGCATGTGAAATGAGATATCTTCTTCCCTTTATTCAACTCTCACTTCAATAATACAAATAATGCCACATTATTTTAAACCCCACAATGTCATGTTCTTTCATATAAAATGAAAGCAACAAGACAAGAGGAAAGTGAGTGGAAACAAAGGAGGGGCGGCTATTATGCAAAAACGGACGAGTTCGGTTCGTTTCGGACTCCCGTGAGTCCAAACAGATAAACTACGATTCCGTTCCGATGTATTTGTATCGATTAATTAATCCAATTAATTAAACACATCAAATACAAAATAACATAATTAATTTCTCCAAGAAATAATTATATTCATGAATTAAATTAATCACCCAGTGATATATTTAATCCATTAAGCCGTAAATCAATTTATCCGATAAATCGATTTAAACATCCAATGTCCCAAATTAGATATCCAATATCTAATATTCATAATGAGAGAATTAGCTTAATTCATTCCGTCGTCAATCCTAATGCGCGACTCGGTAGGTCCGTCTCGATCGGAATGGGAGGAACCAAAGAGTAGTAGCACCACCTAGCCGACTGGTGGCCTACACTGTACCCCGATCGAGAACGAATGATTGGGATCATTCAAGAACCATTCTGTCGTGAATACCAAGTATACGTATAAACCCTTCTTTCAAATATCCCGATCAAGTTATAGGGTCACGATCGGTCAAACCCTATACATGCTTGACGCTATGCATGCGTTAATGCAAATCGAGATCATCGAGCTCTCGTGTATCTAATACGGCTAGCTCCAATGCTTTGGCCAAAGACTTATGATCTCATCTGCCAATAACCGCATAGGACATATAACCGTTCACTAACAGAGAAAGAATTCTATCTTGGTATTGATAGGACACTGCTACTTGCCCGTCAAGATGCACGTCGAGGTTGACCCCCGCCTTCCGGTTTACAGGTCGAACTACTCTAATGAAAATCTTGACGTCACAAGCACATCCCTACTAAATCCTCAAGTCGAAGGTTCACGAATACCTATCACAACCTTTCGACTCCGTCATTGATCGTCCCGGAGTGAAATCCGTGTGACGAATCGAGGGTGAGTCGGTTCGAGTATACTAATCTAATTAGCATACCTATAATGTGTGCTCCCACTAACCATTAGTGTTCGACGGGCACTCTCCATGTCAAAGAACACGTCATACAAGTCTTCACATAAACGTAACGCCCGATCAAGTTTCATCGACTTGCGAACGATTAAGTATTTGAGCTATAAACCTTTCCAAAGGCGACCCTTATCCAATAAGGAGTGGACCGTTTTGCTCTCAAATACACGGACTAGTTTCTATATGTTTATTTACGAGTTAGGAATGCCGGTAACTACCGGTAAATAAAGAAACATTCATTTGCCTTATATAAATGGTTTACATAATTACAAGTACAATGCCCTCACTCAACAACCTCTGAGTGGCATTCGAGGGCATACTCCTAACAATCTCCCACTTGCACTCAATGCCACACACTATGGTATCTAATACCCATGTTCTCCAGATGACGCTCCAAGCTAGTCCGAGATAGTGGCTTAGTCGGTGGATCGGCGACGTTGTCGGCCGAGTCTACTCTATGCGGACAATGTATCCCTTGAGAACAAATTCTCTTACGAGATGATACTTCCTCTCAATATGTTTGGTCTTTGTTGTGAAACCTCGGCTCCTTGGCACTGTGCTGGCTCCGTCGTTGTCGCGATGCAGTAGACAGGTAGCTCGGCACATGGTATCATTTGAAGTTCTCCTAGAAACTTCTTAATCCGTAACCCTTCCTTGGAAGCCTCCGAGGTGCTTGATACTCGGCTGACAGTGGAATCAGCGGTCGCGCTTTGCTTGGCACTACGCCAAGATCTGCTCCTCCATTAAGAGTAAATATGTAGCCGAGTGGACATCGAGTCGTCCTTGGTCCTTGGAAGTCCGAATCGGTGAATCCCACCACATCCAAATCTCCACCGCCATACATAAGAACCATATCTCTCGTTCTTCTCAAGTACTTGAGAACGTTCTTTCTGACGATCCAATGTTCCCTACAGGTTTGCACGAAACCTACTCACCACGCTTACAGCATGCGCAATGTCAGGTCTTGTACACAACATAGCATATATAAGGCTACCCACGGCCGAAGCATATGGTATATTACTCATTTCCTTGCGTTGTTCCTCACTTTGAGGACACATATTCAAGGTGAGTTTTATTCCATGTTGCATCGGTAGGAACCCTCTTTTAGAATCATCCATCTTAAATTGCTTTAAGATCTTATCTATATAGAGGGCTTGGGAAAGGCCTATTGTTCTCTTCGCTCTATCCCGGTAGAGTCGAATACCAAGAATATAGGTTGCTTCTCCCAAGTCATTCATGGAGAAATTACTCAAAGCCAAGCTTTCACGAGGCGAGCATTCCCACATCATTTCCTATTAGTAGAATGTCATCTACATATAGTACTAAGAATGCGATCTTGCTCCCACTAACTTTCTTATATACACAAGGTTCCTCTTCATTTTTTGCGAAGTCAAACTCTTTGACCGCCTCGTCAAAGCGAAGGTTCCAACTACGCGACGCTTGCTTGATCCATAAATGGAACGAAGCTTGCACACTTCGAATATCGACTTCGGACACAAAGCCTTTAGGCTGCTCCATATAGATTTCCTCCTCGAGGAATCCATTAAGGAAAGCCGTCTTTACGTCCATTTGCCATATCTCATAATCGTGGTAGGCAGCTATAGCAAGCATCATGCGAATAGACTTGATCATGGCTACGGGTGAGAAGGTATCGTGGTAATCAATCCCTTCCTTTTGGGTATAACCCTTTGCCACAAGTCTGGCCTTATAGGCGTCAACCTTGCCATCACCATCAATCTTTCTCTTGTAGATCCACTTATTCCCAATGGGCACTATGCCCTTGGGGCGGTCTACTAGAGTCCAGACCTGATTTACATGCATCGAGTCTATCTCAGCTTCCATAGCTTCACGCCATTTCGCAGAGTCTACATCCACCATCACTTGGTCATAGGTCGTCGGGTCGGTCTCTTGGCTATCACTTGGAACCTCATGGAGACCCAGCTCCTCCAAGTGCACAAGCCCATACCTATCAGGTAAATGAGACACCCTACTAGACCTACGAGGTGGTTGTACTTGTGTTTCAGAAAGTTCGGTTCCAGTTTCTTGCACAGGTGTCTCTCGAGGTGTTTCATTGTATTCTTCTAAAGAAATACTTCTACCTGCTCCGCCTTCCTGAATGAACTCATCTTCCAGGAAGTGTGCTTGTAAAGCAACAACGATCCTTCGATCTTCGAGCATGTATAATAGATATCCCATCATCCCAGACGGGAATCCAATGAAACATCCCTTCGCAGACCTAGCTTCCAACTTTTCCACCTTAGTCTTCTTGACATAAGCGGGACATCCCCAAATCCTAATATGATTAAGACTTGGTTTCCTTCCTTCCCACATCTCATGTGGAGCTTTAAGAACGGATTTGGAAGGACATCTGTTCAAGATATACGCGGCAGTCAGGAGTGCATACCCCCACAGGTAAATCGGCAAGTCAGTATAGCCCAGCATGGAACGGACCATGTTCAACAGGGTCCGGTTCCTTCTTTCTGACACACCATTTAACTGAGGAGTACCTGGAGGTGTTAGTTGTGAAACTATTCCATGTTCCTTAAGAAACTCGTCAAACTCCGTGCTCATATACAAGCCACCTCGGTCCGACCGAAGTGCTTTGATATGATTACCAGTTTGTTTCTCGACTAGGGCCTTGAATTCCTGGAATTTCTCAAAGGCCTCGGATTTATGTTTCATTAAGTATACATAACCATACCTAGTATGATCATCTGTAAACGTAATGAAATATTGATATCCATCACGTGCTGCTTCCAAAGCACCACATACATCGGTATGGATTAATCCCGATTTATCGGCTCTTTGAAATGTCCTGTGAAGGGGACTTAGTCATTTTGCCTTTAAGGCAAGATTCACAAGTAGGAAAGGGATCCGATCCCAATGGACCCATAAGTCCATCTTTTCCATCTTGTAAACCTTGGTCGACCAACATGACCAAGTCTAAGATGCCATTTCAAAACTTGATTGGTTTCATCCCTACCGCGTTTTCTAGTTATAGTATTCACAACTACTTTGTTCTTTGAGATTTAGATGATACAATCCATTCAACAATGTAGCGGTACCCACTAGTTTATTTCTAAAATAAATTTTGCAGAACCATCACCAATGAAAAATGAAAAGCCTTTTCGGTCCATGACCGAGAATGGATAAAATATTTTGTGCCCCTTGGGCAAAACAAGTACATCTTCTAAAGTCAAAACAAAGCCGGATTCTAAACCCAAAAGAAGTGATCCTATGTGGTCGCCTCGACACTATGCCCGCTTCCATTGTGATCATAACTTCTCCGGCTCCAAGCTTCCTACTTTGTTCAGATCTGATTCACGGTACAAATATGAGAACTAGCACGAGAATCCGATTATCCGAAGTAGAAAATACAATAGCGAACAATTTGTTTCCAAAACTAAAAGTTACGTGCACGAAGTGCCATGAAGAATCGGACAGTCTCTAGCCCAGTGGCCCGACTCACCGCACTTGAGACAAGCATCCTTCTTCTTCTTGTTCTTTGGAACCATCGGGGCCTTGCCCTTTCCCTTAAGGTCCTTAGCTTGTGGTCAGTCCGCTTCTTGGTCTTTTTCTTCTTATTCTTAGACTTAGAAGTCGGAAGAAATCACAAGTGCGAGACTCCTTCATCCGCGGGGTCTTCATCGAGGCGGCGGTCACGGTTGTTCATTAGCCCGGCTAAGTTACATGCAATCTCATTGCGGTTGAAGTTCATAACAAGCGTGAGAAGGAATCGAGGAGAAGGTAGGATAAGGTCGGTTTGGAGAGAAGTATCCATTTTAAAATCAAGAGCCTCCAATCTCTCGATCATGGATATCATTTTGAGGACGTGTTCCCCAACCTTCTCACCTTCCTTCATCCTTGCACCGAACAGTTGCTTGGATATCTCATATCTAGCAGTTCTGCTGTGCTCACCATAAAGCTCGGTTAAGTGAGATAAAATCTGCCTAGCAGAAGTCATTTTCTCATGAGCTCTCTGAAGCTCATTAGACATGGAAGCCATCATATAAGCACGGACTTTCACGTCATCCTTAACCCACTTTTTGTGGTTTTCAATCTCTTCCTGATTGGCTCGAGTCCGCATAGGAGGCGCCGGAATGTCCGTCTCCAAGACGTATCCTAGTGCCTCTATACTGAGGACAATCATCAGATTGCGGAGCCAATCCACAAAGTTAGGTCCCATTAAGGTGTTCTTTTCAAGTAGAATTGCGAGTGGATTCATTGTCATATTGAGTTATGTCTGCATTAAGTATAACAGATTAATTAGTGACTTGTTAAATTATGTTCTGAGTATAGAATTAAGGTCTTTTCTATTCTTGTTACCCAGCTCCCACTATTTTTATCGGAATAACACACTCCCATGTGATATCCGGAAGTATCGTCGCTCTACTTCATAGTGGTGATCGAGTTCTTTATAAATCTTAATAGAGGGCAACCGAACAGGTTTCTAGTCTATTAATTTTCATAAAGTGGTGTCCAACACCAACCCATCTAATGGATGATTCGATCTTCTTTTTCCCCTTGTTCACTCCCCTCAACCTATACGGTTTCTATGGTTCGTGAACAAGTTAAGTTTATACCATCGACGCAAATCAGTTTCACAATTGAATCTTATCCGGCAACCTATCAGGTTTCTAGGGATAAAATTTGCTCCAACCGAAGGCATCCAATGCGCTCCCGGTAATTTATCCGTCCTCCCCGAACGACTACCCCGATAACTCGAAAGCATAGCACATCCGGTTTGGATTTCAATTTCCCGAAAACTCGATGGAGGGAAGGAAAACCTTGAAACCTTATAAACTTAATTATTTGTTGTGGGATAATTATCGCGATTAACGTTACACTTTGCACATTAATCGTTTAAGCGCGTTTGTGGCATTCATACAATATGAAACAACCATTCACAACCTAGTTGCTACCAACATGTGGTTCATGGACCGTTCCTAGAAAACAAAAACTCCGTAATCTAATTACAAGTCTTCGTCTTGAATCTTCGTCTTCTCGAAATGGATCTTCCTCCGGTCTTCGTCATTACATATAAATTTTACATCAAAAATTGCATCCTAGATACAAACATTTCTAGTAAAATAAATAGGCTCAAAACGGCCTTTACAACCCAATCGAATAAAACGAACGATTCAAAAACTAAGTCCACGAACCACATCCCCATTCAAAAGCATTCATCCAATAAATACTAAATAAATGGAAAGCGTAGAGATACATTGATCCAATCAACAATACGAACCGATCCAATCGATTCACACAATCGGTAACGTTCAAAATAATTCGGTCGACCATAAATATTCAAATTAATCAAATTTCCCTTATAAAATGAAATACCATAAATCATTTTAATCATATTAAATCCAATTTAACATGAGGGAGATTAATTTTCAAGAATACACGAAAAAATCGAGCCGGGGCGAAAATGGCTGCCATGGCCGAGTCACTTTGTCGGCATCTTTCCGTGAGGCTGGCATGGCGAGTCACGCTTCGGAAGCTACGGCCAGGCACGACCCGTGTCTCGACACGGTCGGGTCTGCACTGGCGATGGCACTGAGGGTGCGACACGGCCGAGTCACCACTGGCGACTTCCTACCCTTTGTCCGAAAAGTCGTCCGACGACGATTCGGAGCTCGATTTTCGACCGGATATCGATATCAATATTTTTCAACATTCATATCTTCAATATAAATCATATTTCCAAGAAATTAAGATTTATATTTAGACATAAACTTACGAAAAATATAACTACAACGAACGTAAAAATATATACCAAGATTATGACTAAAATGATTCCAAATCATTCACCATCTAATCAAGCATTCCAAATGCCAATATCGTATATACGATCGCAAGACCTACGCTCCGATACCACTGTTGGGATTCGGTGCCTAAAACGAAGGCCCGGTGAGCGGTAAAGCGAAAATTAATTCGATCCGAATCCCTACGAGGATCGATCGAGCTACGTATATACGAATATATAAACGAAAAGCAAGAGTCGTAAGAAACTAACCCTCGAAGTCCGTTGATTAAATGGTAACCTTCTCTTGAGCTATTCCCCAAGCTCTTGAACGATCCAACGCCGAAAGCACCGCGTCTCTACTTGCCACGCGCCGAAGAAACAACCGGAACGACGATCACCTTGCTATCCTCCAAGGATACGGCTAGAGCTAAGTGATGAAGCTATATATGTAAAGATTACTACACTCTAAGTGTTTTAATCTTACTCTCTCTATATGATTTTCTCCCAATTTTTCTCCAAGAAAAATGAAGAAGAAAATGAATGAAGAAGATGAAGATAATTGATAAAATGGTTTTTCTCTCTCTCTCTCTCAATCTCACTCACGTAGGAAGGCTTGCACAAGGAATCAAAAGGTGCATGTGAAATGAGATATCTTCTTCCCTTTATTCAACTCTCACTTCAATAATACAAATAATGCCACATTATTTTAAACCCCACAATGTCATGTTCTTTCATATAAAATGAAAGCAACAAGACAAGAGGAAGTGAGTGGAAACAAAGGGGGGGCGGCTATTATGCAAAAACGGACGAGTTCGGTTCGTTTCGGACTCCCGTGAGTCCAAACAGATAAACTACGATTACATTAGATGTATTTGTATCGATTAATTAATCCGATTAATTAAACATATCAAATACAAAATAACATAATTAATTTCTCCAAGAAATAATTATATTCATGAATTAAATTAATCACCCGGTGATATATTTAATCCATTAAGCCGTAAATCAATTTATCCGATAAATCGATTTAAACATCCGATGTCCCAAATTAGATATCCAATATCTAATATTCATAATGAGAGAATTAGCTTAATTCATTACGTCGTCAATCCTAATGCGCGACTCGGTAGGTCCGTCTCAGTCAGCAATGGGAGGAACCAAAGAGTAGTAGCACCACCTAGCCACCCTGGCGGCCTACACTGTACCCCAACTGAGAACGAATGATTGGGATCATTCAAGAACCATTCTGTCGTGAATACCGGTATACGTATAAACCCTTCTTTCAAATATCCCGATCAAGTTATAGGGTCACGGTCGATCAAACCTATGTACTTGACGCTATGCATGCGTTAATGCAAATCGAGATCATCGAGCTCTCGTGTATCTAATACGACTAGCTCCAATGCTTTGGCCAAAGACTTATGATCTCATCGCAATAACCGCATAGGACATATAACCCGTTCACTAACGGGAGAAAGAATTCTATCTTGGTATTCGATAGGACTGCTACTTGCCGTCAAGATGCACGTCGAGTTGACCCCGCCTTAGGTTTACGGTCGAACTACTCTAATGAAAATCTTGACGTCACAAGCACATCCCTACTAAATCCTCAAGTCGAAGGTTCACGAATACCTATCACAACCTTTCGATTCCGTCATTGACTGTCCCGGAGTGAAATCCGTGTTACGAATCGAGGGTGAGTCGGTTCGAGTATACTAATCTAATTAGCATACCTATAACGTGGGCTCCCACTAACCATTAGTGTTCGACAGGCACTGTCCATGTCAAAGAACACGTCATACAAGTCTTCACATAAACTTAACGCCCAGTCAAGTTTCATCGACTTGCGAACGATTAAGTATTTGAGCTATAAACCTTTCCAGTGCCGACCCCCTTATCCAATAAGGAGTGGAACGTTTTGCTCTCAAATACACGGACTAGTTTCTATATGTTTATTTACGAGTTAGGAATGCCAGTAACTACCAGTAAATAAAGAAACATTCATTTGCCTTATATAAATGGTTTACATAATTACAAGTACAATGCCCTCACTCAACAACCTCTGAGTGGCATTCGAGGGCATACTCCTAACACATAAGGGCTGGGGGAACATATCAGTCGGATAATCGCATTCATTGCAAAAAGCTTGGAGATGTTTAGATTAAATACATTTCACTGGGTTATTACATCAAACACTTGACGTGCGTAACTTAAATGAAGAACAAAAATAATCATTAGGAATTTAATAGCCAACAACAACCAATATCGCAGAAATTCATGACAATACATGAAATACAATCAACATCAATCAATATTCTCAACACATTCCGATCAAAATCTTGATAGAACTTAGATAAGAAAGACAAATTCATCAATGAACGAAACAAACATTGCCTCACTTCTCAATCCTTGTTGCAAATAAACTTAAGGAATAAGGATTACCTGGTGTTGGATCGAAGAAGCTAAGAAGAAGAATTGAATTGGAGATGATGAGCACCTGCACCGCGCAGAAGAAGAAGAGTTTTAGGAAGTGATACCATATCTCGGCCAAATGACTCTAGTTCATGCGCTGCCCGTTTAAAAACTTCAGCAGGGGCCGCGGCACGTAGCAAGTGAGTCGCGGCCCACGGTACAGTAGGTTTTAGCATTTGGAGAAATTAACATCGTGCCGTGGCTCAGAACCAGCATGCTGCAACTTCCAGAGTAAGTGTGCCGCGGCTCAGCAGGTCCGTGTCGTGGCCCCTAATACAGCGAAGTGGGCGATATTCTGGGGCATTGGTGTGCTGCGGCCAGTTCATTACGTGTCACGGATCCTGGGCGATGTGTGCCGCGGATCAGACCTATCGTGCTGCGGCCCTTAGTACAGATAACTGGGCGCATTTTTGGACCTTTGGCGTCCCGCAGCCTGTTCTCAGCGTGCTGCGGCTCTTGGGGCGAGTGTGCCGCGGCTCAGCAATGTCGTGTCGCGGCCCCTAGTACAGGATGTTGCGCCAATATCTTACTCTTTTACGTGTCGCGTCCCACTCTTGGTGTGCCGCGGCCCTAACTGGAAATTGGCCCTGGAGAGGTCTCTGCGAAGGTTTTTCAAGTGAAAACACATAAAACATGAGAGAGAAGCATAGCAAAGCAAAAATGCCGAAAAAATAGACTCCTAAAATGAAAGAAAACAACGAAAAATTAAAATATACAACTAATACTCGGGTTGCCTACGAGAAGCGCTAAGTTTATAGTCTTCAGCCGGACTTCGCTAAGATTCACTCTGCGGCGGATAGGACGACTGTCGGCTTCTGCGCGTCCATTTGATCACCCATGTATATTTTCAACCGCTACCCATTTACTTTAAATTTTCGATCTTCACATTGTACTTCCACTGCTCCGTGTGGAAATACTTAAACTACAGTGAACGGTCCCGACCATCGTGAACGTAATTTCCCAGGAAACAACCTCAAGCGAGAATTGAATAATAAAACCTTTTGACCCGGAACGAACTCTCGATGTATAATGTGCTTATCATGCCACTCCTTGGTTTGCTCCTTATAAAGTTTAGCATTCTCGTAGGCATCATGACGTGTCTCCTCCAACTCATTCAATTGCAAGCAGCGCTTTTCACCAGCCGATTTAAGATCAAAATTTAGTTTCTTTATTGCCCAATATGCACGATGCTCCATCTCTACCGGCAAATGACAACCTTTCCCAAAAACCAACCTATACAGTGACATGCCAATCAGTGTCTTATATGCAGTGCGGTATGCCCAAAGTGCAAGGACCAATCTTTTCAGAATGAGTTGACTATTTTTTCTAAGATCCACTTGAGCTCTCGATTTGATATTTCGACTTGACCACTCGTTTGGGGATGGTAAGTTGTAGCAACACGATGAGTGACTCCGTATTTCTTTAAGACCATATCAAGGAACTTGTTGTCAAAATGTGAGCCACCATCACTGATAATTGCACGTGGAGTCCCAAAACACGTGAAATGTATTTTTTTATGAACTTGATCACGACGTTGGACCCATTAGTTGGTAGTGCCACCGCTTCGACCCACTTTGAGACGTAGTCCAATGCTACTAGAATATATAGGTTCTTATTTGATGGAGGAAATGGACCCATAAAGTCGATCCCCAATATGTCGAAAAATTCAACCTCAAGAATAGTGCTCAACGGCATTTCATGCCTTTTGGAGATGTTTCCCATCCGTTGACACCGGTCACATGTGGACACATAGGAATGAGCATCCTTGAATAACGATGGCCAGTAGAAACCCGACTGCAACACTTTTGTCGTTGTCTTATTGCCACCAAAATGCCCGTCGTAAGGTGATGCATGGCAATGACTCAATACACTGTGAATTTCCTCGTCCGGAATATATATGCGAATGATTCGGTCAGGACATCTTTTAAAAAGAGAAGGGTCATCCCACAAGTAGTACTTTGCGTCTGAAATCAACTTCTTCTGATGACGAGAGAAATCATTTGTAATTATGTTGCTTGCAAGATAGTTCACTAGATCAGCGTACCAAGGTGCTTGTTGCGAATCCATCTTGTAGAGCTGTTCATCGGGGAAATTTTCCACAATTGGTGGATGATTCTCCGTCTTATCGAGGGGATTTTCTAAGCGTGAAAGGTGATCTGCAATGATATTTTCGGCCCCTTTCTTGTCTCTAATATGCAAATTGAATTCTTGTAGGAGAAGCACCCACCTAATCAACCTTGGTTTAGCGTCTTTCTTTTCCAAAATATATTTGATAGCCGAATGGTCAGTCCACACAACAACTTTTGTGCCCAACAAATAAGCACGGAATTTATCAAATGCAAAAATCACGGCCAATAATTCTTTTTCTGTCGTGGCATAGTTTCTTTGGGCGTCGTCAAGGGTTCGACTAGCATAATACACGACATGAAACACTTCTACCCGTCGTTGACCCAAAACAGCCCCAATGGCGAAATCGCTAGCGTCGCACACCAATTCAAATGGGAGGCTCCAGTCTGGAGCGATTATGACAGGAGCGGTGCTTAGAGCCTTCTTCAAGAGGTCGAAGCTTTCTTTACAAGACTCATTAAAATCAAACGGGACATCTTTCATGAGCAAATTACACAAAGGCTTTGTGATCTTCGAAAAATCTTTGATAAAACGGCGATAGAACCCGGCGTGTCCCAAAAAGCTCCTCACCCCCTTTACGGAAGTAGGCGGAGGCATCTTCTCAATCATTTCAATTTTTGCACGGTTGACTTCAATCCCATGCGCGGATATGCGGTTCCCCAGCACAATGCCTTCCTGGACCATAAAATGGCACTTCTCTCAATTTAACACGAGATTCGTTTCTTCGCATCTCTTCAGGACCTTCTGTAAATTCTACAAACATAAATCAAACGAATCACCGAAAACAGAAAAGTCATCCATAAAAATTTCAATACAATGCTCCACCATGTCAGAAAAAATGGCCATCATACACCTTTGAAAACTGGCCGGCGCATTACATAAACCAAAAGGCATGCACCTCTAAGCGAAAATGCCGTAAGGACATGTAAATGTCATCTTTTCTTGGTCTTCTAGGGCTATCTAAATCAGATTATACCCAGAATAACCATCAAGAAACAGTAAAAATCGTGTCCGGCCAATCTATCCAACATTTGATCAATAAACGGTAAAGATTAAAAATGGTCTTTTCTAGTGGCTTTATTTAATTTTCTATAATCTATGCACATACGCCATCCCGTAACAATTCTAGTGGGAATTAATTCATTATTATCATTTTGAATAACCATTATCCCACCCTTCTTTGACACAACTTGAACAGGACTTACCCACTTGCTATCAGAAATAGGAAAGATCATACCTGCGTCGAGGAGTTTTAAATCCTAGACTTTTACCACCTCTTTCATATTCGGATTCAGCCAACGTTGATGCTCCACAGAAGGCTTGTAGTCCTCCTCGATCAAAATCCTATGCATAAAAATGGATGGGATGATTCCTTTAATATCCGCAATAGACCATCCAAGGGCTGATTTGTACTCCCTCAATACTCTCAACAACTTCTCCTCTTGATCAGCTGCCAAAGTGGCAGAAAGAATGACAGGCAGGGAATCGTCGGGCCCCAAAAATGCATATTTCAAATGATTCGGTAGCTGCTTAAGCTCTAGCTTTGGGGGCTTCTCAATTGATGGGACGGGTCGAGTTGGTGAAATTCCGAGCTCCTCACATGGTCTACGAGTAAAAAATGGTGGTGAAGCATCCATGTGTCGTAAATAAGCTAAGTGATCTAGATTCAACTCGGTAGAGGATCCGACTAGAACGGACTCCAGTGGATTCGATGGATAGCTCTCTCGAAAAGATCTTCTTACAGGCGAGACAGTGACATTTACTTGAAAACAATTTTCGACATCACTAGGATATTGCATAGATCGAAATATATTAAAAGTGACTTGCTCCTCTTGAACTGGTAAAGTTAGCTTCCTCTTTTCCACATCAATCAGAGTTCGGTCGGTCGCTAAAAATGGTATTCCCAAGATAATTGGGATGTCATGATACTCTTCCATATCAAGCACAATGAAATCAACAGGACAAATGAATTTATCGACTTTGAACAAGACGCCTTCTATTACCCCTCTAGGATACTTGATGGATCTATATGCTAGTTATAAAGAGACCGTAGTCGGCTTATCCTCCTCAATACCTAGCTTCTTGAAAATGGAAAGGGGCATAAGATTAATGCTGGCTCCGAGATCACATAAAGCTCTATCAAATGATGAGTTTCCAATAGTGCATGGTATAGTAAAACTTCCCCGATCCCTCAATTTAGGCGGGAGCTTTTTCTATTAAATAGCGTTACACTCTTCAGTCAATGCCACTGTTTCATATTCCTCGAGCTTCCTCTTGTTAGATAAGATCTCCTTCATAAATTTCACATAGTTCGGCATTTGTTCCAAGGCGTCGGCAAATGGAATATTAATATGCAATTTCTTGAAAACATCGAGAAACTTGGAAAATTGCTTGTCAAACTTTTGCTTTTGCAGACGTTGTGGGAACGGGACTGGTGGTGTAGGACGAGTGGTCGAGACTGCTCTTGACTTGGGCTCTTCGTCATTCATTTTCTCAATGGGGCTGCTCTTTTCTTTGCTACTCGTGGGCTGCTCGTGTAGCTCCTTTCCACTTCGTAGCTCGATGGCTTGCACATGTTCCTTGGGATTCATCTTGGTAGCACTTGGTAATATACCTTGAGGTCGAGAAGATAATAAATTTGCAATCTACCCCATTTGGACATCCAAATTCCGAATAGAAGCGGAATGATTTTGTAGAGTAGTTTCCGTGCGAGTCATGAATTGGCTCGTGTTAGCCGCCATTTGAGCAAGTGCATCTTATAAAGACACCTTCGGTGGTTAAGGGGGCTGCTGTTGTGGCTGAGTGAATTGAGCTTGCGGAGGTTTATTCAAAGCTTGTCTATTTCTCCATGAAAGATTGGGATGATTTCGCCACCCTTGATTGTAAGTGTTAGAATATGGGTTATTCTGACGATTTCCATTTCCCACAAATTGATCTTGTTCCATCTGAGATTGATTAAAAGGATTTCCAACTTGACATTCAACACTAGAATGAGATTCGTTGCACCAATTGCAAGTTTCCATGGTATTGGTAGAAGGAGTATGTGAAAAGGCTTGCAGTTGTTGAGTTAAAGCTGCAACTTGGGCTGATAGCGTCGAGATTGGATCGTTGTCGGAAATTCCCATAACTCGCTTTGGATTCACATGTTTTGAAGGCCACTGATAAGCATTTTCCGCCATAGCTTCCAGTAAAGAATGAGTTTAAGCTATTGTCTTGCCCATTAAAGCAGCTCCAGCGGCCGCATCAACAAGAGTGCGTGTAGAAGCACCCAATCCGTTGTAGAACGTTTGAATCTGTAGCCAATCGGGTAGACCATGATGGGGGCATCTCCTTAGCAAATCCTTATATCGCTTCCATGCCTCATGCAGCGATTCTATCTCAAATTGCCCGAAAGTAGTTATTTCATTCCCGAGTCTCGCTGTCTTCGCCGGTGGAAAGAACTTAGCCAGAAAAGCTTGTGCTAACTCCGCCCAAGTTGTGATAGAGCCCGGCGGGAGTGAATTCAACCAAAACTTGGCCTTGTCCCTTAGAGAGAATGGGAAAACCCGTAGGCGAATGGCATCATCGGTAACACCGTTGTTCTTGAATGTGTCACGAATCTCGAGAAACGAAGCAATGTGAGCATTGGAGTCATCATTCGCCAATCCACAAAATTGGCTTGCTTGCACCATTTGGATGATAGCCGGCTTGATTTCAAAATTGTTTGCTTGAATGGTCGGGCGTCGAATCCCCAAAAAGTTTGCATTGATTTGTGGAAGTGCATACTCACGGAGAGCCAATGTTGGTTGAGCCTGCTGAACTGGGTTGTCAATCCCTTAGTTTTCAGTGTTGTCTCCCATGATATCCGTAATCAATATCTCACGTCTTTCCTTCCTGTTTTTCCACAGAGTGCGTTCGAGTTCGGTATCCAGAGGGAATAAACCTTCGTTACCAAATTTTCTCATGCAGTAAACGAACTCCTGAAAGGAAAACAAATGAAAACAAATTCACACAAAAATAAAATAATGTTCAGATTAAGACTAAAAATACTGAAATTGATAATAGTAAAAGCAATCAGTCCCCGGCAACGGTGCCAAAAACTTGTTACGTATTTCTGTGAACGCAAGTGCACGTTGTTGTAATCAAGTAATAAAGTAATGAGAAAAGTATCGTTCCCTCGAGGACTGATGTACTAAGTACCAATTTATTAGTATTTCGAATTTTATTTGAACGACCGAAATTTTGGGGTTGATTAATTATTAATAACTAAATATTGCGATAAACTAAAAACAAACAATAAAATCGACAGTCTGATAAATATGAGATCAAATAGGAGAAGAATTTAGGATCGAGAATTCGCCTCGATTAATCCAAATTAATCTTGATTAATATAATTTATGTAATTTCCCAATTTATTGAAAGCGAAGATTCTAAGTTAATCTAATGCCTCTCCCGAGGCCAATAAAATTTTCCAAAACGAATAATTCACTCTATTCCTAGGTGAGTTAATTCGACAATAGCCAAAAAGTCTAAAATCTTCAAACGAGCTTCATAAGTCTTATGAGTATATTCCTATCTCACAAGACAAAATGGTTTTCTCCCAATTTTCACTACTTACTCTCCTCTCCTGATTCAAGTTACGTAGTTATAACAATTCAATCATAGGCCACACAATTGAAAGCATTAAGAACAATTGGGGAAAATTCAATAGAAAAGGGAAATATATCAATAACGTAAAATCAAAAATTAATCCATCATAATCTTGGTTTCATCTCAATCCTAGAATAAAAGGGTCTAGCCCGACATGCTAGAAAACAATACACAAATATTCGAATTAAACATAAGGAAGAAATTCAAACACAATTGAAGAACTGAGTCTCTTCCGTTCTCTGGCCTTGCTCTCTGCCGCTAGGTATTCTTCCCTTATCCTTGGATGATTTATTTTCTGACATTCACTGCCTTTTTATAACCTTTTTTTCTCCTCCAAAATGCGTCTGAGGATTAGGTCTAATCCCGCCTCCAAAACAGCCAAAATCGCGAGCTGAGTTCAGAGTTCCCGCGCCGCGGGCCGCGGCCCGGCTTAAGTGTGTCGCGGCCCTAGTCATCAAACATCCCAGCCTGGGCGTAAAAATCATTATGGGTCGCGGCTCGTAGGGAGTGTGCTGCGGCCCCCGGTACAGTTTGTACCAATTTACTGGGTGTTGTGCTTGTTCCGCGGCCTAGCTTTGGTGCGACGCGTCCCTCGACCGAAAAATGTCGTTTTTGGCTCGTTTTTCCATTTTCGAGCTTCACGACTCTAATTTCCTTCAAAACATGTAAACATAATGCATTAATAGCTCATTTACAGAGATTTAAACCCAACATGGAGATAAAATAATGATAATAAAGTGCACAAAATAACATATAACATCATCATCATAGCCCTTTCCTTGTTGACATCTTTCGGCCTGGTCCCAATCCTTTTTGCATACACATTTCGACGGACTCTGAGTGCTTCATATGTCGACTCGGCGTGCCGGTTCCATCTCTCATTTTCCATTTGTAACTGGTTGGTCTTTTTCCTTGCTCCGCACATAGCTTACATTAAGTAGATATCGTCCAGGACCTTGGGCCAGATTTTCAAATTTTTCGAAGTAGTTCCATACATAAGTTACTTTAGCGGAGGAAGTGGATCTAGAACTTGAACCGACTAAATCAATAAATAAACGTAATACGTATTAAATTATAATTAGATAACTATAATCGTAAATAACATATAAAAGAAAAAAAATAAGTAAACAGAAATTCAATAAATAAACGTAATAAGTATTAAATTATAATTAAATAACTATAATCGTAAATAACATATAAAATAAAATAAAATAATTAAACATAAATTCAATAAATAAATGTAATAAGTATTAAATTATAATTAAATAACTATAATTGTAAATAACATAGAAAAGAAAATAAAATAAATAAGTAAACGGAAATTCAATAAATAAACATAATTACCTTCTTCGGCAGTACGGTCAGGTGGTGGTGCCATTGGCAAAGTTGTAGAATCTTGTGTTTATGGTCTTTGCAATGCAGGAGAAAATTGAGTAGCAGTGGTATTTATCAAATTTTCAAATTCTTGATCAGAAAGAGAATCTGAGGGGTTGAATGTCATTTTTCGAAATAATTTAAATATAAAAATAAGATAACATAAGAAAAAGAAGAAATTATAAATCAAATAAAAATAATTTGGGAGAAGTTATGGAGAATTATAGAGAATTGCAGAGAATTATAGTAGATATTGAGAGAATTGGTATGAGTAAATTGGATGAATGACGGTATAGGTATTGGAAAATATTAAAATAAGGAAAATAAATTAAAAGAAAAAAAGAAAAATGGGAGGGAAAGTCGTTGGAACTTTCAAACTTGGAGCCTCCCTCCACCGGGCAAAAATTTTGAATTGCAGGGGAGCTATGTGGCGGGTCGGTCTGGGCCGATTCAGCGGGTCGGTCTGGGCCGATTCAGCGGGCCGGTTCGTGCGGTTTCAACGGGCACGCATTTTATCCATCTGCATGACATATAAGGTTCTTCGCATCATCTGCATTAGCAAACAACCAATTAAACCTTGAAATTATTGGAAAATACCATAAAACCTCACCTCGATAGCAGGGCTAGGGCCAGGCCTCCTCAAGCCAGGGTCGAAAAAACACAACCCTGACCCTAAAGAAGTAAAATCGGTTCAGGACCGGTTTTTCTACGGGCCGGGCCGGTGCGGGCCGATTTCATAGCTTCCTACGGACTGAGCCATAGCGGTCAGCCCAGCCCGCCGCAATGGCCCTCTCTAGTATGAGTACATATCCTACATGCATAAGAAGGCAAAACCATTGGGTTGGTATAGAATTATGATAAGCATCTCCAAATTTAAAAAAAAAAAAATATAGAGATGAGTTTTGGTATATATATTGCTGATTTGTAAATTAATTTACTGTTATCCTAAATTAATTATTTTCAAATTCAAAATTTGTCGCTACATTCCAAATCCACATCAACCCTATCAATTACTTCCTTGCCAAAACGGAATGGGGCTACTCAAGTTAAAAGGGCAGATCAGTAAGGGTGTGCATGGTACGGTATGATACGGTTTTAGGGTAAAATCGATACCGTACCAAATATGGTCGGTTTATTATGATTTAATACCATATATATACGGTTTTTCCGGTTTGGTAGTTCGATATTTCGGTTTGGTTTACATCGGTACGTTATTTTTTCGGTTTTTCTACTTGATACTTGATAGCATTAATAATACAAAAATACTCGAATAAATTAATTCAACAAGGTACCATAAATAGCTGATTCAAATTAATAGCTAAACCAAAAAAATCACACCAACCTTAAGATAGTAACTAATTTAATTTGTTGAGGGAGTTGATTTCTCCCCCCACAGGACCGTTGGCCCCTCGGTCCTGCAGGAGATAAACGAAGGATGTGCCCTAGTAGCCAGAATCTGAGCGAGAGGACCCACGATACCGACAGCCACGGCCCACAACAAGGTGAGAAAGCTGCACACGAGAATCGAGCGCGGTTCTGGATGATATCCCACGTCATCTCAGCCTTAACCACTAGGCTATGCCCCTGGGGACTTGAATTTCAAAAGTAAAGAGTTAACCTACTAACCACTTGCCAATGCGCTACGCTAAAAAAATTATCGATATAAATGAAATTTGGAAAGTAAAACATAAGAATTTGTGTAAAAATAAAAAATTTAATAAATGTTCAAATTTTCATCCAACTATTTTGGAGGATAAAAATAAAAAAATAAAATAAAAGATAAATAGGTGTCTTGAACTTCAATAAATTTGTTATACTTCTATATTCATATGAGTTTGTAACTACTATATATATATATATATGATATATTATCATAAAAATATTTAATATAAATAACGGTACGGTACGGGTTTTTTTCCCGGTACTTAGGTCAAATACCGTACCATTACCGAAGTTTCGGTTTTATAAAAAATAAAAACCATGTATATCGGTTTAAGCGATTTATCGATTTTTTCGATACGATTTTTACGATACGGTGTGGTTTTTCGGTTTAATCGATTTTTTTATACACCCGGAGGAGTATTGATTTAATTGTGTAGTGTAAAGGAATACTATAATATAAGGGTAAATCCGAAAGGTTCCAGAAAATTGTTTTGCCAGCAAACAAACCACAAATTACTTACCATAAAATGCGAGTGAGTTAAATAGCCACAATTATTATTATCACCATCACCACCACACCACCACCAAGGTACCACCACCACCAGCACGTGCACTTTCTTTCCAACCGCGGTTAAATTTTCTCATTAAGATCAACATCATTTCGTCCCTTTACTGGAGTACATATATCATCAAGCTGCCTGCACATGCTTTCCTCCCTCCATCGGAGTTTATTCTCTCTCACTTCCTTCACTCCCAATTCTAAATACCCTACACACATTCTGCTTTTCTCTCACCCAAAGTTAAATACAACCTCTCTCTCTCTTTCTCTCTCTCTCACTCTATATATATATATATATATATATATACGGAGGCATATATATATATACATGATTAGGCACGCTTCTCGGAACTGATTGTTCTCTCTCTCTCTCTCTCTCTGCGAAGACTCCAAAATCAAAGGTAAAAAAGACGAATAGATCTCAGAAATGCATATCGCTATTTGCTGCTGCATCATCTCCGCCTCTCTTTTTTTTTCCTTGTCTCACCTCTACAATTTTCCGAACAGTGCTTTCATTTGGCTTTGAATGCTCTGTCCCCATGTTATATCTGTGTATCTACTACTAATATACAGTTCATTTTCTTAATTTTTTATCATTGGTTTCTGATGAGAGGTTTTCCTTTTCTCGTATTTTTTTCTTTTTTTTTTTAATTTGTGTGGGTTTGCATTAATTGGGAACAGAAAGGAGCATTGTGCTTAGAAAAATTCGGCTGTGGGCGCTCTTCCCGGTGTTAGCTTAAAGCAGTATCGAGCAGCTTTCTTTTATTGATGCCTAAATTCTGAGAAATTTTACATGTTCTTCTATGCAACTATTTATAATCATCTCTCTCTCTCTCTCTCTCTCTCTATATATATATATATATATATATATATATATATATATATATATGTGTATCAACACTCGTGACTTCTATTTTCAAAGTCAAAACCCTAGCTAGCCTCCTACTCTTCTTTCTTAAGTAAATTGCAAGTCTATTGTTGAAAATTTCAGGCAAATATGTTTTGCTATTTTATTTTCTGGTACTGATTTGGGTAATTTTAACTTTGGTATGCGTATATGTGTGGCAGTAATGGTTTGATGTAATGTTTCTGCAGAGTTTTATATTCGTGAAATCAAAGCTGTCAAGTCATATCAAAACTTTTCTCTGCCTTCTCTCTACGGTTTCAGTCAAAGATAAATCGAAGGATATACATGTAATGTGAGATTGCCTTCGTCCGTGCAGTTCCTACAGTTCCCTTTGTGGCGGTGATTTGCTAGCTTCGCTTGTAGCTGTTTAGGCCATAAAGCACCAAGCTACGAGTCACACTCAGCTAGACTCGGTTCCTCTCTAGGGATTTTAATTTTTCGGTGCTGATAAAAATATGAAGACCGACTCATCATCATCATCATCATCATTAAGGGGGCGAAGAGCGGTTGTTACATTTACGGCGTTGGTCGCGGTTATATTTTTGCTGCTAATCATTGGAATCTATACAGGTCAGTGGATTCATTTGAACACAAACAAAGATACAGTATAATAATATATGTTCTTCATATAGATAGATTATATTATGGGTGCGTATTTGTTTATGATTTTTATTTGGGTAAAAGTATTATTTTGGATATATATATATATATATATATGGGGAAAGTGAATGTGTGTGAGAGCCCCACCCAAGTCGGGTGAAAAACACCTCACATACTATTTTTTTAATATTAATGAATAAATGAGGGCCCACATGTATTTTACATATTAAAAAAATAGTATGTGAGGTGTTTTTCACCCAACTTGGGTGGGGCTGTCACACACCTTCACTTTCTCCTATATATATATATATATATATATATATATATATATATATTGGATTGGTGGTGGGTGGAAATATATAGTACCCGTCCTTTTTTTATCTGTTATTGTCTTTCAAGATAATTTAATTATTATTAATTGGTTTAATAATTAGTCGGAATGTAGAGGTTAATTAATATTGGTTTCGATCGAGGACGCCAAAAAATGTTGTTATTTTCTTTTAGTTCGACATTATTCAATGGGATTATTACATTTTTTTCAGATCATGGCTTTGTGGGGTTTAGTCGTCCAGCAGTTTTATCCCAGAAGGGGGGGAGCTCAGTCACCGCCCAGAACAAGACCCTCTCTCTGACTCACCGCAAGCTGCTTAATACTAATAATAATAATGGTAATTAAACTTTACTTTTCCCCAACACTGACACTAATCTATTCTCTTGCTCATATTTCAGTTTTTTACTTTTTGAACAAGACCATCGTCGGAAAAAAAAAAAAAAAAAAAAAGAAAATCACCAGTACAGTGTTTGAATCCCCTGCATTTAATGGTAGTATTTTTAATTTAAACAAAGAAGACCAGAATGGTGAATCTCTGATATACCCAGTGGGTATATTGCTTTTTAGCTCTTACTAAATATGTGAAATACAAATATATATATATATATATATATATATTCTGTGATTTTTTTTGTGCTTTATGGCATTGTCTTTTTTTTTTTTTTTTGCATGTTTACATGCAACACAGGGGGAGAGAGAGAGAGAGAGAGAGAGAGAGAGAGAGAGAGAGAGAGAGAGAGAGGCACATTCTGACTCTGAGAGTCCGGTCCTCTACTGTTTGCACTGCACCACTAATGCCAGCCTTAGCCACCTATTTTTTCTCTCAGTTGTCGCGTACGGTTTCTGCCTCCTTTTAGACGTCGCCACCTTCAGCTTTTCTTTTTGTTTTCCCACTACGTCTCCTTTTTACAATAACACCTCCCCCCCAAGCTGGGTCCCAGTATACCTATTTCTTTTCTCTCCCACTTCTTTGCCCTCATACATAATTCAATTGATGATAATACTTTGTACCAGTAATACTACTAATTATCATTGGATTTATTTATTTATTTATTATAGAAGTATACTACTATATCTAGTAGGGTGGTTAGTTATTTAGGGTGCATTATTTTTGCTATCATGAAGCAATTACTTTGCACGTGTGCCTTGTGTGTGGTTGAATTTAGTGGGGTCATTTTCTTGGCCTTTAAATAAGCAGTAGGAGGGAAAGAGTGAAAAATACATTTACTGCGCATATGTACATATTTGATTGCAGTGCAAGGGAAAGGGCCAATTAGCAGTAATAAGTAAGGAAAATATAGTAGTATATATATGCTCTATTCTCTATGAACAATCTCTTTTTGTTTAAACTTCTCTTTCTCATTGCCATCCCACATTTCCCCAAAAGTTGAATTCCTCTATTAGTAATATCAAAAGTGACATTTCAATGAAAGTTTAATTTTGTAAGCCCCAAATTCTTTCCCTCTTTATTTTTTTTTCTTTTTTTTTTTCTTTTAGGGTGAAAAATTTGCAAGATATTGTACCTTCAGACAGACAGGACAGTGTCTCTGATCTCTATTGTGTTGTGTTTGTTTGATCTCTAATATATGGTGAAAGAAAAAAAAAATTGTACTACGTACAAACAAACCATTTATTTAATGTTAGCTCTTTTTACCAAAACAATGAAATAAATAAAAAAAAAAACTGAGCAACTTGTCTGCTTTGTATATATGTCTGGCTAATTATAACAGCACCAGAAAGAGAAGGAAGCGGCAAAAATGAAACTGAGAATAGTGTGGAGCCAAACAGGATATGGAGCGACAAGTGCTCAAAATCGGACATAGTTATCAGCCAGGGACCCACCGAGCCTCTGCCCAACGGGATACCTACCTACACGGTGGAAATCATGAACGTCTGTGTCTCCGGCTGCGACATCTCGGCCATCCACCTCACGTGCGGCTGGTTCAGCTCGGCTCGCCTGGTCAACCCCCGCGTCTTCAAGCGGCTCGGCTTCAACGACTGTCTCGTTAACCAAGGCAAACCGCTGGCTAATGGCAGAACGCTGTCGTTTCAATATGCCAACACCTACGCCTACTCCCTCTCCGTCTCCTCCATCACCTGCTGACCGATCCACACGCGCTAGTTTCTACCGATCGAGTAATTAATAGCATTTCATCTCTCTCTCTCTCTCTCTCTCTCTCTCTCTCTATATATATATATATATATATATATATATATATATATATATGAAAGTAGGTGAATTTTGTCGAAACTGTAAATGGGATTAGATTTTGATCAAAGCTGGAATCGATTAGTTTTTTTCGAGATTTGGAGGAGAAAAATGAGGGTTTAGATGTGATTTTGGGGATTAATTTCTTTGTTTTTTGTGGTGGGATCTAATGAGTATGTGGATATCTAAAGATGATTTGATTGAACCGCAAGAAATAAAGTTGATTACTGCCGCTTTGTGTTTTTTATGTTTCTTTACTAGTACTAGTATTTTTTTATAATGACACTCTTGTCCTTTCTGTTGTCCTTGACTTGGATCGCTGCAAATATATTTTCTTTTTTTCAGTTGGACCATCATCCATCACCTATGTATCGAGTGGTTTATGCCATCTAAATTAAGGCATGTACCATGAAAAAAAAAATTAAGGCATGTACCATGAAAAATGTTTATTTTAACGGTCCAAGGAAAATAAAGTGACAACCTACTTATTCCCAAGTCCCAAGTATTTCACCTTATGAAACACACAATTGTATTAATATATACTCCCTCTGTCCCAGCCAAAGGTTGACAGAGGGTGTATATTTGGTGTATTTTAGGTAATGATTGGTGTAAGTAATGATGATTAAATGTGTGGTGGAGATTAAAAAGTAAAAAGTATTGATGATGAATGAGTGGTGGAGATTAAAAAGTAAAAAAATGATTGTTTGATTTGATTGTAAAAAGTGATATATGTAAACTTATTAAAGGGACTACTTTTTGATAGAAATGTAAACCTTTGGGCGGGACGGAGGTAGTAATTGAAATCTTTTATTAATATGTAAGATAATCATAAATAAAGTCATTGACCAGCCCACAAGTCGTCGTCTTGTTGACTCACGAGCATCATTATGACTAGAGGTCGATCGATCTTTGGAGGCTACCATCCAGGCGCTAAAACAGGATAACAAGGAGATCAAGAAGGATAACGAGGAGATGAAGAATGATAGAGAGGAGATGAAGAAGGATAGAGAGAAGATGAAGTCCAAATTTACTCAAAGGAAAGAAGAAGGTAGATACCTCATCATCTCGGATAAACGTGAAGATGATCACTCTGACGACTTTCATGCGGATGAGTTGACTCGAGTCCATGCCTTCTATGATGCTCAACCGCGGGATATTCCTGTCTCCCAAGCTATTGCCGATTTCAACAAGGAGTTGGGCTATGTGAAGACCCAAGTTATCGAGGAGAGCGATAAAATTTTTCACTTTTCCAGATGGATGAAACTGTCAATTCGGGACTATATGTCTCGGCTTGTCTGTACTACTTTGAAGAATTATCAGAGTCGAGCTCTTGCCTATGATATGTCCGTGACGGCCAGTGCGGCAGTTCGGGAGAGTAAGAAACAGAAATCTGCTGGAAATTTCTCGGGTCACAAGGGTGGAGGCCAGCAGAAATCTCAGTCTGCAAATATTCCTGGGGATGGTTCGGCTCGTTTCTCTGGAGGCTATCGAGGTACTGTCAGTGCCTCCGTGCAGGATGCCAAATGCTTTAACTGTGGCATCCCGGGACATCGGAACCGGGAGTGTCCTCGTCTGCCTTTGACTTGTCATACTTGTGGGCAGTCGGGCCACAAGGCTTTCTTTTGTGAGCGGGTAGGACAGATTCTTGGTGCTCAGGCTTCTTTTCCAGCACCTAAGGAGTCGAGTGTGAACCAGGGCTCGTTTGCTCCGCAGTCCCCACCGAGTGCCAGCCGGGGAAGAGGTCGGGGTCAATCCGCCAGAGGGGGAGCTTCCAGTGTTGGCTCCACCCATCCGCGTATCTATGAGATGAGGAGGGCCGATGATCCAGCGGCTACTGTGGCGACAGGTACTGCTCATATTCATTCTCATCCTTTCAGTGTGCTTTTCGATTCGGGTGCTATGTATTCATTCATCTCTCTAGAGTGTATACGTCGTTTGAGTCTTGACTGTTTGTCACCTTGCGAGCCTTTCATCGTTAAACTTCCTAGCGGTAATAGAATCATTGGCGATCGAGAGGTTCGAGACTATTCTATGTTTATTTGTGAGAGGACTTGGCTCTCTAATCTTATTGTTGTGGGTATTGAGGGTGAGGATTTGATTCTCGGGGATGATTGGCTCGAGCGGCATGGTGCGATCATGAACTACCGCACGAGGATCATCACTATGCTAGCCGAGGACGGCACCGAGCACTCTTTCGCGGGGCGAAAGAGAAACCAGAAGTTCATAATTAACGTCTTGAAGGCGATGAGACTCCTGCGAAAGGGGTGTATTGGTTATTGGTGCTACGCCTTGAAGGCGGAGAGTGGTGGAGTCGAGCTTTCATCGATTCCAGTGGTTAATGAGTTTCCTGACGAGTTACCGGGATTGTCGCCGGACCGTGAGGTAGAGTTTGCTATCGAGTTAGAGCCGGGTGCGGCTCCGATTTCAAAGGCGCCGTATCGCATGGCACCTTCAGAGATGGCCGAGTTGAAGAAGCAGTTGAGTGATCTTCTTGAGTCGGGGTATATTCGACCGAGCGCTTCGCCTTGGGGCGCACCGGTTTTGTTTATTCGGAAAAAGGATGGTTCACTACATTTGTGTATCGACTATCGCGAGCTAAACAAGGTGACCATCAAAAACAAGTATCCTTGCCGAGGATTGATGACTTGTTCGATCAGTTGCAGGGAGCTGCGGTATTATCGAAGATCGACTTGAGATTGGGGTACTATCAGCTTCGGGTGAAGGACTGCCGAGAACAGCGTTTCGGGTGAGTACGGACACTATGAGTTCGTGGTTATGCCTTTCGGTTTAACTAATGCGCCTGTGGTGTTCATGCAGTTGATGAACAAGGTCTTTATTGAGTATTTGGATAAGTGTGTCGTCGTCTTCATTGACGATATCCTTATTTATTCAAGGAACGAAGAGGAACACGTACATCATTTGCGAGTAGTGTTAGACATTTTGAGGACCAAGTAACTTTATGAAAAGTTCTCGAAATGTGAGTTCTGGCTGAAGGAAGTGATGTTTCTAGGTCACGTGATTTCAGCCGAAGGGGTCCGTGTGGATCCGCAGAAGGTTGAGGCAGTGTTGGACTGGGCACCGCCCAAGAATGTGAAGGAGGTCCGTAGTTTCTTGGGCTTGGCTGTCTACTACCGTAGGTTCGTCGAGGGTTTCTCGAAACTAGCTTGGCCACTTACACAGTTGCTCCAGAAGTCCGAGAAGTTCATCTGGAATGACTAGAGGCAGTCGAGTTTTGTGGAGCTGAAGAGGCGTTTGACTTCAGCCCCGATATTGGCGTTGCCATGTGGAAATGAGGGTTTTGCTGTTTATAGCGATGCTTCGGGTCAGGGTTTTGTGTGCATGTTGATGCAGCATGGCAAGACTATTGTGTTTGCGTCGAGACAGTTGAGTCCATATGAGCTCAACTACCCTACTCACGATTTGGAGTTAGCGGCAGTTGTTTTTGCGCTCAAGATTTGGCGTCACTATCTTTTCGGCTTTGCATATCAGATTTTCACCGATCATAAAAGTCTGAAATACATATTTACTCAGCGGGAGTTGAATATGAGGCAGAGGAGGTGGTTAGAGTTGATTAAGGATTATGACCTCGAAATCCTTTATTATCCGGGCAAGGCAAACGTCGTGGCCGATGCCTTGAGTCGGAAACCGGTCTCGTTGCGGACACTTGAGATCCTTACGTCTCAAGCCGTGCTTCAGCGGGATTTGATTGAGTTGAGTGTTGAGATTTCGTTGCCTAGAGCCGTAGGGCAACTTTGTGCTTTAGAGATTTCGTCGTCTCTGATCGATGAAATTAAACTGAAGCAGCTGGAGGATCCGATGATTATTAAAATCCGAGAGAATGTTCTTAAGGGAAAGCTCCTAGATTTATGATTCACAAAGATGGGGTATTGAGATTCCAGAGTCGTCTGTGTGTGCCGAACGACTCGGAATTGAGGCAGGGTATTTTGCGTGAGGCCCATGCTATGCCTTACTCCATTTATCCTGGATCGAGTAAGATGTACAAGGACCTGAGGAGGAATTTCTGGTGGAATGATGTGAAAGAGGAGGTCGCACAGTTTGTAGCAAGATGTTTGACTTGTGAGTAGGTCAAAATTGAGCATCAGCGACCGGCTGGTTTATTGCAGTCGCTTACCGTTTCGGAATGGAAATGGGAAAATATTTTGATGCACTTCATCACGAGTTTGCCGAGGTCGAGGTCGGGCATGAACATGGTTTGGGTGATTGTTGATCGTTTGACCAAGTCGGCACACTTTCTGGGCATCAAGGATACTTGGAGTCCGGAGAGCTTGGCTCGTGTGTTTATTTCGCAGATTGTGAGGCTTTACGGTACTCCGAAGTCTATTGTTTCGGATCGTGACGGCTGTTTTGTATCGCACTTTTGGCAGGCGGCGCATAAGGCGTTTGGTACCCGGTTGCGACTGAGCACTTCTTTTCATATTCAGTCGGACGGGCAGTCGGAGCGCACTATCCAGACATTTGAGGATATGTTGCGCGCTTGTGCTCTCGATTGGAGCAGTGACTGGGAGGAGCACTTGCTATTGATCGAATTTATATACAATAATAGTTGGCACGCGTCGATTCATATGGCACCATATGAGGCGCTTTATGGGAGGCACTGTCGATCGCCGATTTGTTGCAACGAGGCGTCCGATTTGGTCGGGACCGAACCGGATATCATTTAGAGACGAGACGGAAAGTGGAATTGATTCGAGAACGGATGTTGACTGCTTAGATTCGACAGAAGTCATATGCCGACGTCTGTCGTCGACCTTTGGAGTTCGAGGTGGGTGACCACGTTTTGCTAAAGGTGTCGCCGACGCGGGGAGTTTTCCGTTTCGGGAAGAAGGGGAAGTTGAGCCCGAGGTTTATTGGGCCCTTTGAGATTCTCGAGAGAGTCGGTGAGTTGGCACACCGATTAGCGTTACCTCCGACTTTGAGCCGTGTTCATAGCGTTTTCCATGTTTCCCAACTGAGGAAATATGTACCGGATTCTAGTCACGTCATCGATTATGGTGAGATTGATATTGCCGAGGATATTACTTTCGAGGAGCGTCTCTTGAAGATTTTGGAGCACCGTGAGAAACAACTAAGGCATACAATCATTCCCTTGGTCAAGGTGCAGTGGTCGAGGCATGGTGTCGAGGAGGCAACTTGGGAAACTGAGGATAGCATGTGTACTAAGTACCCCGAGTTGTTTGTTTCTTAAGTTTCGGGACTAAACTTATTTTTAGAGGGGTAAAATGTAATATCCGCATTTTTCTTTTTTTTTTCGATATTCCCATTTTGGTGTATTTTTGTTTTTAGCGACTCGCTTGTAACCATGTCGACATTTTGAATCTATTTTATTCTTGGAGCTGTTCTAGTTGGACGAGTTTCGGAGATGTTTTGATATTATTCCATTTTATGTCACGTATTGTTGCATGGACATTCGATTCTCGTAGAACCCATTCGATTTGGTAATTTCTTTGGTTGCACGAGTTCGTATGGTTGAGTTGTTCGTGTTGTGAGTTTTGGTTTGTCGATCCGACGTCGTATCGCGATTTTTGGACGTTTGGGCCATTTTGTAAGTTACGAGGTAGTTTCTATCCTTGTCATTTCTGAACCCTCGGTAGTCGGAATCACATTTCGTTTTAGTTCTTTAGTCGCTGGCTTGAATTCGTCGGAAGTGTACCCGTTGGTCGTGGATACGCCTTGTTATTTCCCGATCATTTCCTCGTCGAGAAGTGATTCAGATTTTGGCCTGCTGTCACAGGCCATGTTACGGCCATAAGCCGTATATGTTACGGCCGTACTACTCGAGAGTTACGGTTGTAAGTTTTCCTTTATACGGCCGTAATAAGAGTTCGTTTTTCTGCACTTTAGTCCAATAAGGAGTTACGGGCGTAACACGCTAGAGTTACAGGCGTAACACGCTAGAGTTACAAGCGTAACACGCTAGAGTTACGGCCGTAAGAATTGTTACGGCCGTAACCTCATTTTGATATGGCCGTATGTCGGCTTCGTCAAATTGCCCAGATTCATTCCTGGGAACAGTTACGGCTATAAGGCAGAAGAGTTACGATCGTAATGTTCCTTTGTTACGGCCGTAAGTTATGGATGTTACGGCCATAACACCTGCCAGTATATAAACTGGCAACAGTCGTATTTTTCTCATTTCTCACCTCTCTCACTTCCCTTCGCGACGGGAACGACTTGGAGATCTAGGTTTCATCCGATTTTTGCCCAAACACCATTGTTGGAGTATATTCAAGCTTCATATCATCAATCTATCACTGATCATTCATTGTTCATCGTCGAATCAAGGTAAAATTTCCTAGAACCCTATTTTGGGGAAGATTTGGGGGTTTTCACGTTTTCGTCCGATCCATTCCGTTTTGTTGGTTAATTCATGATGAATATGATTAATCTTGTTGGTATTCTTCGTTTTCCTACGGATTCATGGTATATTTCGTGGTATCTTTTGTTATTGAGAGGGTTTGGATGTGGTCCTCCCTCTTTGTTGTTTTCGTACGAATATACATGAATCGTAGTTGGGTTTTCGAGTGTATTCCATTTCCGTAATCATTTAGAAGTGGTTGTGATTATATTCTTCGAATCGTTAGGTTCGGTTTCGTCGGTTCCTAGCGGTCACGCTTGATTCCTTCCGTTTGAGTCGTCGTCAATTACTCAAGGCAAGTACTTTTGGAAACCTTTATGCTTAACATGAAATGGTAATGTATATTGTGTGTGCTTTACTCACCTTTGGAGGGTCCGATGGGTCCTCGAGGGAATCTATGACTTTACTCTAGATTCACGAGTTTGTTTCGCTAGCCAGCTCGGGAGGGTCCTTAGAGGCCTCGGGTGGGATTCGTTCCTTTGTCCCGGTCCTAGGCGATACCTGTGTGTGATTTGTTTTATGATAAGGCCAGCTTGGGAGGGTCCTTAGAGGCCTCGAGTGGGATTTGTGGCTTCATCTCGGTCCTAGGCAAATTGATCTATTTGTTTTCGGAAAATACATGTCTGGTTTTGGTTTTTCTGAAATGAATTTGGTGCATTGTACTATGAAATGTGTAAGCGAAAGGTTTGCCTTGATTACTTGTACTAGCGTAATTGCTAACCCCTCTAGGGACCCGTTTTGGGGAAATTCTTGTTATCAGTTTCAGGTTATGATCAGCCGGGCAAGCGGGCGTTGGGACAGTACGAGGATGCTGGCCAGGGTCGTTGACATGTTCATTTGAGTCCTTTTATTTCCGTTGTTCCATTCGATATGGTTGTTGCCTACTTTATAAACTTATAGATTGTACTCGCGAGTACTTAGGCTTTTTTTTTCTCTTCAAATTGTGATTCGTATTCATTGGAGTTTGTTGTGCGGCGATTTATACGCCTCGACAGCGATCGGCATAAGGGCCGAGCGACCAAGCCAACGTCAGATGAACCAAGGCAGACTTGTCAAACGAGGGTTCCAGATCGAGATCAAGTACCGAGCGATCGACGTCCAGGGCGATCGTCTCTTGGCACCTAGCGATCGACGTCCAGGGCGATCGTCTCTTGGCACCTAGCGATCGACCCTAGTGCCCGTCCAAGGATGATCGTCTAATGCCACGTGTAAGGCCAACATCCGTCAAAGTCTACAAAGACCTAATCTCGGGATGAAGGCCCACGTGCAGACCCGCAAACAGCGCCGCAGAATAAGGCTTTTTGACTCCAGCCCATCACCAGCTATAGGTGACAATGACAGCCTCTCACCTACCGACAGACTCGCCGAAAGGTCCTAGGTGGGACCTCCCAAGACTGCAACGTGAGGCACGTGTTGGCTTCTCATTGGTTCGCACAGCTGGCTGCCAGTAGCAGCCGCGGACTTTAAAGAAACCAACCCACGTGATGAGACGATCGCCTATTTAATTTAATGTAAGAAAGGCGATCGCCCGCTTGGGATTAAGACATCCCAACTACCTCCTCATCTATAAGTAGGAGATTTCCAGCATTTGGAAGGGGGCTTCTTAGGCTTCTCTGGCTTCTTTTGGATCTCTCTCTGACTCTCGGAACCTCTTAACCGAAAGACGGTCGGCAGAAACGAGAACTCCCTACATTTCAAGAACTCACAGAGCATCAATTCTGGTTCTTCCGGCAATCATCAACACTCAAGAGATAGATAGCTAGGATTATTACACTCATTGTAATTATACTCTTACATTAATATCTGTACTCCCAAGCAGAATTCTTATTAATAATATCTTGCGAGAGCATTCAAGCCCGGGACTAACAACCCCGGCAAATCTTGTATTATTTAAACTCCTCGTACGTGCTCTCGCATTTTGTTTGTTACTCACCCATAGCCATATCCAGCAAACCATTCCGAATAATATTTTGGGTAACAACAATTGGCGCTAGAGGAAGGGCATTTACCTTTATTTTCTCTCCGACCGTTTCGAAGAACACTCACTGTTCTTCGGAACATATACTTGAAGAAACACTCACTGTTTTTCAAAGAAAAACCTTCGAAATCATGACTTCTGCCACCACCTCGAAGAGAGCCACCTTACGGGTCGCCGGACGCCATATTCCGGCCCAAACCGACTCCCAACCTACAGTGGAGGGCAGTCGTGGCAACGCGAGACTCTCACTCCTGCCCCCGAGGGACGGCCCCAGCCTCTCACTCGATCAATTCCAAACCGCAGAACAGATCGAGGAGGCCATGGCCATCCTAAGGGAGCGAAGGAGAGCATGTGACATGCCCACTATCACCCCATCAGCCATCCGTCACACGGGCAATCGAAAGATCAAAGGGTTTTATGTCGAGCAATCGACAGAAAGCCCTTAGCCGCAAGAAAAGGCACTCGCAAGGCGGGACAGTTCTGTCTTCAGCCGCCTAGGAAGTGGTCCTTCATGGCGACCGGGGCATTGTGGCCCCATCCATGAGACGTCGGAATCCGAATCCGTCACCAGGAGTTCGGCATACCCGACTCCCAAAAAGCAGTCCAGCCATCTGGCTCCCCCTCGCCGAAAAACCGAGCTCGGGGACAAAGACCTCATCGCCTACCGTGGAGCCAGGAGATCGGTACATGATCGCCTCGGCTCCCGCTCCGAGAGCCAAACCGCGAGCAGCTAGGCTACGGCGATGGCCGCAATGCAACGCCAGCTCGATGATATGAAAGCGCTCCTAGAAACTGGGGCAGGCGATAAGAGAAAGGTTGCCTGACCAAGTGATCTGCTCGCGGTCCAGATCGAGCTTGCCCCCGTGCAACCAAAGATCGCTCCTCCTCAAACACCTTTGTATGAGGGGAGATCGAACCCAGAGACTCAATTAAGTAGGTTTCGGATCTACATGACTGGATGCGGAGCATCAGACGCAACAAAATGTCGAATGTTCCCATTGACATTTGGCAATCTTGCCCATAGGTGTTACATCTCATTGCCACTGCGCTCAATCAATTCCTTTGAAAAACTGGCGAACGACTTCACGTCATACTTCGCCGTGAAGGTTGCTCGGCTAGAAGGTCCCCACCGCATGATGAAGATCAAGCAGTGGAAAGACGAGTCCGACGAAGATTACATCGACCGAGTGGATGAAATAATCTTCATCGGCGAGCCCATAAGCGATGAGATCGCCCTCTACTCGATCCTAGGGGGATTCGATGGTCTTTCGCCCATGTTCAGGCACCTTACGAAGGACATCCCCCCAACCTATGCGATCTTCCGCGCCAAGGCTGCAGACTTTTTGGCCAGGCAGAGGTTGCTCACCCTTCGCCTAGGCGAGGGGGCAGAGAAGGCGATCGCCGAGCCCGAAAAGGCGGTCGCCAAGTCACCTGGTGATTTCGAGGCCATTGAGGATGTGGAAGCCCATCTCCTCCATAATCTCAATCTATCTCCGGCCCATATTTTTTACGCCATCAAGGGCCACGAGCGGCTAAGCAAGCCAAAAGCGATAAGGGACAACGATCATCTGGACCGCGATAAATTTTGTGCTTACCACAAGAGTCCCGGCCACAAAACCAACCAATGCTGCGACCTCCTCAGACAACTCTGGAGATTATTCGATGAGGGCAAGCTGGACAGTTTAGTGACTTAGCCGGAGCTCCGGGCAAAAAGGACCAAGGGCCGCAATCGGTGATAGAACGACGACCGTCAATCTCCCAATCCGAATCGCCAGAATCAGGCGCGATGAGCCAGAGGATTCGTACGAGTCTATCCTCCCGATCAACCCCGGCGACCGGATCCATATGCTTCAATCAAGAGGTGGAAACTTCGGAGGTCTTTCCCCAGTTTCCACCATGTCAAACCAAAGGCTACTGCCTGAGCAACGCCTCCAAAAAGAGGATGACTCGCTCGCCCTCTAAAGTTCGTCATCTAACATGATGGACCCAGGCAAGCGATCGCCTCCCCCAACACAGCGTATACTGTCGAGGACCGCCATCTAACATGACGATCCGAGGTAGAAAAGTGGAGACATGGTTCTGGAGGTCGATGGAACCGACAGCCCGTCCATGCAAAGGTTCTTTTGGGTAGAGATCGCTCGCCCTTCGTTTAAATACGAGGCGGGCGTAGCTGAAGGACCCTCCAAAACAGATCTGAGGACACGCTCGCCCGCCCTCGAGGATCCATCATCTAACAGGATGGACCCGAACAATGCGACGCGTCCCGCCCTCGTCACAACGTATTCCCTCCAAGGTCCGTCATCTAGCATGGCGGTCCCAGGCAGAAAAGTACTAACGAGACACGGTCACGGAGTTGAATGATCCTACGGCGCCCCCGTGCAAGGACTCCTCCAGGCTGAGATCATCCGCCCCATCGCTACATTGTGAGGCAAAACGTAGCCTCCGGAGGACCCTCACAATAAAGTGAGTCGCGAGACAAACCTAAATGTGGAATGTCCCTCGCGCACAAGACATGGTCGCCGAGGTCGATTCCATCGAACTCCACGACCATGCACGGTTCCTCTAGGACGAGATGGTCGGCCTTCCTCGAGGAATCTGCAAAATTGAAGATCACAAAAAATGAGACCAAAAATCGCTCGCTGAAATGATTTATTTTCGTTCCCTTTCACTAAATAGCCTCAAGGGCCGCTCCTTTCAGCAACCGAGTAGGTCGTCCAAATTCAAAATCAAAGTCCGCTCGATGAGTCGCTCATCATTATTTTAAACGATCGCCAGTGGAACCACCTCACCCCACGTCTCTGACATCGGAGCGAGCTGGGGGGCAATTGTTGTGTGGTGATTTATACGCCTCGACGGCGATCGACATAAGGGCCGAGCGACCAAGCCAACGTCAGATGAACCAAGGCAGACTTGTCAAACGAGGGTTCCAGATCGAGTTCAAGTACCGAGCGATCAACGTCCAGGGCGATCGTCTCTTGGCACCTAGCGATCGACGTCCAGGGCGATCGTCTCTTGGCACCTAGACCCTAGTGCCCGTCCAAGGACGACCGTCTAATGTCACATGTAAGGCCAACATCCGCCAAAGTCTACGAAGACCGAATCTCGGGATGAAGGCCCATGTGAAGACCCGCAAACAGCGCCGCAGAATAAGTCTTTTTGACTCCAGCCTATCACCAGCTGTAGGTGACAAGGACAGCCTCTCACCTACCGACAGACTCGTTGAAAGGTCCTAGGTGGGACCTCCAAGACTGCGACGTGAGGCACGTGTTGGCTTCTCATTGGTTCGCACAGCTGGCTGCCAGTAGCAGCCGTGGACTTTAAAGAAACCAACCCACGTGCTGAGATGATCGCCTGTTTAATTTAATGTAGGAAAGGCGATCGCCCGCTTGGGATTAATACATCCCAACTACCTCCTCATCTATAAGTAGGAGACTTCCAGCATTTTGAAGGGGGCTTCTCAGGATTCTCTGGCTTCTTTTGGATCTCTCTCTGACTCTCGGAACCTCTTAACCGAAAGACGGTCGGCAGAAACGAGAACTCCCTACATTTCAAGAACTCACAGAGCATCAACTTTGGTTCTTCCGGCAATCATCAGCACTCAAGAGCTAGATAGCTAGGGTTATTACACTCATTGTAATTGTACTCTTACATTAATATCTGTACTCCCAAGCGGAATTCTTATTAATAATATCTCGCGAGAGCATTCAAGCCCGGGACTAACAACCCCAACAAATCTTGTGTTATTTACACTCCTCGTGCGTGCTCTCACATTTTTTTTTGTTACTCACCCATAGCCATATCCAGCAAACCATTCCGAATAATATTTTAGGTAAAAAAAGAGTTATTTATGGTTGTCGATGTGGATTATTCCGCCGGTTGTACCGGGCGTGTTATTTAATTTTCATCTGGATGATGTGTGATTTTACTGTGGTAATTCATGTCTAGCCTGGTGGGTCCCATATGGGGGTCCACGACACTGTAATATACCTTGAATATCTCATGGGTGTTACAGGTGTTTCGAACAAGAAGGACGAGAATGATCTTGTTATAATAATGAAGTACATACTGGTTGCTCAAGGCTACAGACAGGAGGAAGTCATAGATTACGCTGAAACATTTGCCTCTATAACCAGACTAGAAGTCATTAGGACACTACGCCATAAATGGCCTTCGGCAACCACATAAATGTGTTACCTTAGACCCAATTTTCTGTTGCCACAGACCCAAAATGGGCAAAGGTAACATTTTAGCTAAGTTGCTCTGTGAGCAGTAGCCTTTGGACTCAAAGGCAACATGTGGATCATCCTAAGCTAACATAAGATAATTTGTTACCTAAAAACCCTACAACAACATCCTAAGGACCCTACAGCAACATCATATTCGTGTTGCAATAGATTTTATAATTTTGTAAAATATATAGCCAATTTATTGTGGGCCCATTTTGTGGGCCCCACAGCCGGGCCCACCAGTGGAACCCACTTAGTGGGATCAACTTATGGGGCTCATATGTGGGACCCACTTTTTCTGGGCCTGTTAGTAAGGCCCACTTTGTGGGGCCCACGGGTGGGGCCACAAATGTTCAGCAATTTTCAGTCTATTGCAACACCTATATTACCAAGGGGAAATTACAGCTAACTACCCTATTAGATGGCCTCTTTACACTTTACTCCCTATTGTTTCATAAATTACAGCGAAGGACAAAAATCTGAATTGGTGTTGACTTCTATTAAAAAGACGAAAATGTCCCTCTATTTACTTGAATAAAATATTTCTTTTAAAATACATTTCATATTAAACAAATAGCTTCTAAGTTATTAAAGTGTTTGGCTAATACATTTCTTTTAAAAAATATTCTTTTTTCAGAAAATATTTTTTTTTCGAAATATAATTTTTTCAGAAAATATATATTTTTTCAAAAATATTTTATTTTATTTTTTTTTCCAGAAAGCAATTTTATTTTTTCGAAAAAATAATATTTTTTCAAGAAAATAATTTTATTTCGAAAAAATATTTTTTCCCCCAGAAAATATTTTTATAATTTTTTCGAAAAAATATTTTTTTATTTTTTCCGAAAATAATTTTATTTTTGAAAAAATAATATTTTCGAAAATAATTTAATTTCGAGAAAATATTATTTTGCCAAAAATACCTTTTTCTCCAGAAAATAATTTTTAATTATTTCGAAAAAATATTTTTATTTTTTTCCGAAAATAGTTTTATTTTTTTGAAAAAATAATATTTATTCCAGAAAATAATATTTTTTTCAGAAAATAATTTTATTTCGAAAAAATATTATTTTGCCCAAAAATAATTTTTTCTCCAGAAAATATTTTTTAATTTTTTGAAAAAAATAAAATTCCATAAAATAATATTTTTTCGAAAAGAAAAATTTTCCCAGAAAATAATTTTTTTTTTTTTCGAAAAATAATATTTTTTTTCCAGAAAATACTTTCTTTTTTGGAAAAAATATTTTTTTCTAGAAAGCTTGAAAATTTATTACACTGAAGTCCAAAAATATTATATATATTACAATGAGGTCCAGCATGTGCCACCCACGTGAGGCAAAAATAAATGGGTAAACAAGAAAAGAAAAAATTAAAGGGCAAATTCGGAATATCAGTACTCTCTCTCCAGTGACATCATCTGAAAATTTGACTTTTGTCCTTCGTTGTAAATATAGTTTCTGGACAGTGCAAAGTTTGTCCTTCATTGTAATATCTGAAACAATAGGGACCAAACTGTAATTAGACCATCTAAAAAGGTAGTCAGATGTAAATCGCCCATATTACCAATTGCAACACACTAGGTGTTAGAGGTGTTACCAATAAAAAACATTTGCAACATATATATAGTACCTAAAGTAACACCTTCATTTTAACAAAATAAAAATGTAAATTTTAAGTTTATCATTTACCATTAAAAAACCAACAAACCAATTAACAGAAACCAACTACATCATCCAACTACATAATCCCATCATAAAAAACAAATATATCCAATTACAAAACCAACCAACTACATATATACAAGTACTAGAAGAAAATAACTTGGTCATTTTTAACCACACATCAGTGGACGTCTAAGACTAATATATAAAAAGACTCTAAGAAACTATTCTGTGGAACACTTATTCAATTAGCCAAGGATTAGCCAATTTGCTTGAGTTGGTATCCATTCACAAACTTCACATTCTTTGAACGAGAGAGCTGCAGAATGAAACAAGAAAGAAGAGTCAATAATTAGTGATTGTTACTAAGCTTCCAAATAGGCAGCCTGTTAACAACTATCAGAAAACTAAGGTCTCCAAACTAGTTGTTCTAAACCAGAAATAATTTGCCAAGTTTATTTATCTTGACCAAATTTGAAGGATCATTTATCGAATTCTCATACTTTTCAAGAATAAACTAAAGTACATAAAAGAACACCTACCTCCCTATTTCTATAGGTTTAAAATCCAAGCACACTACTCTTCATTCGGCTTTCCAAGAAAAGCTTCAGAATATTTTTTAAGATCACCTGCTACTGTTGCAGCAATGACCTAACAAGTAAAACATTTTAGAATTTAGAAGAAGAACATATATTCACCAAAGCTTCGACAAGTTTGGAATCCTCAAGTGCATACCAAGGCCGATAATTTTTTCTTTGACTCGACATACCTATGAGCATAAAAAATTAACATAAAAACATAAATGAAGCAAAAAATCAGCACTAAAACAACACTGGTATGCTGCCAAAACCAAAAAAAAAAACACAGCAAAAAACAGCACTAGAACTGCAACAAAACTGCACCAAAACTGCACCAAACCATGAAGAACATATCTGCTGCCAAAAACAACAAAAAAACAGCACCTAAACATAAAAAAAAAACAGCACTTATACTGCACCTAAAGTGCTGCAAAAATGCAACTTTTAACCAAAAAACACACCTATACTGCACCACAAATACATCAAAAAAGAACAGAGAACAAAAGCATAATCAAATGTTTCCTACCATATTTAGTACATTCTGAAATATTTTTCTTAACAAATGTTTCCTACCAAATGTTGCAAGTATCTGCTGCCAAAAACAACAAAAAACACCACCTAAACATAAAAAAAAACACCTATATTGTACCTAAAGTGCTGCAAAAACGCAACTTTTAATCAAAAAACGCACCTATACTGCACCATAAACACATCAAAAAAGAACAGAGAACAAAAGCATAATCAAATATTTCCTACCATATTTAGACCTTTTCATTTGAAAATTTTCTTTCATTAGAGAATAGAGATGAAATATTTTTGTTAGAGGAATGATGAATTATGAGAATGTGAATGAATATAAGATGGAAATGCAGTACTGAATATATAAGTAGTAATATAATGATCGGATATGACTGGTAGTTAAAAAAATGAGTGGGTGAAAAAATAAGATTTATGAAAAATTGAGTACGAATGATTAATGATTAGTGATATAATAATTTTTTTTAAAATGGGTTGAAGTGGTTGAGGGAAAAAAGTGAAATGAGTAAATAAGTTACTTTTTGAAATCAAGTCAAAACTCATTTTGGAGAAAAAAATCCAATTGGGGAGAAAATCTCATTAAAATTAGAGACCAAACATAGCTAATATTGTCTTTCACTATTCAGGCATAAATTGTAAGCAAGAGGCATATAAAACCAAACAAAGTTCAAATTTACCAATACTTTCCTTGTCGGGCTACCTACTCGAGCACTTTCCCCGATATAATCAATGTCATTAAGCCAATGTTGGTGAAATCCCACTGCCACCATCTCAGCACGCGAAAAAAACTGATGACCAACATCAATACCTGCCATAACCCAATGCATCAGAGACACAGAAGTGCATTCATATATTCTGTAAATATATGGTGAAAATATCTAACTTAATCACAAGAAATGGATCATATGTTAAGCTAATTTACTCAAAGTACATAGAAAATAAAACTTTACAATAACAATTAAGATTTTCAAATTATTATTCCGCCAAAAAAAGCAAGTCCACATTGTCAAAACCTCCAACCTAGAATGGAGCCAAATCTCTTTTCAGGATATAAAATAGCTCCAGTATTCTTCATCTGCCATTTCAATAGCCAACAATAAGTCATATATTAATCAGTAGAAGATAATCAAATGAGATAAGAGCAGTGCAGCAAGACAATTAAAACAATTTAAACAGTTCAGTACAAGTATATGCAGTCATGATTGTACCCGACAAGCATATCCGTCAAAATGCCAGTAAATAACGGAATAGCAACATGACTCTAAATATGACAGTTATAATATCAGTTAATTCAAACATTCAAAACTCTAAGTGTGAACAAAAATGTAAGAACCACTATTAGTAACACTTACGTCATTATTAGTTAATTCAAACATTCAAAACTCTAAGTGTGAACAAAAATGTAAGAACCATCTAGGTCTGACAATGTCATTTCAGAAATTGAGTCACTGCACGTGAGTACCACTTCTTCTTAAAATGAAACAGAGATCTTAAATACATGCCTCTGTTATAGCCTTCAGATCAGGTCGCTTGGCAGGATTTTTAGGATGTTCTTCAGCGGTTTACTTTTTCTACACATGTTATCGATCAGAAGTTAGGTTTGCTCTTATCCTGAAAACTGAATTAATATGGATATAATAAAAAATAAAATAGCAATTACTACCGGAACATTACCTTTTATTCTGCATAATGAGATAGGTATCGATATTATACTCATCGATGGTTGCCTAGATCATGTCACATAATCATTTCAAAGCACCCCATTGTGGGAAAACCTTAAACAACCAATCATCAAAAAGGAAGAGGTGTGATACATGCAAACCTTTGATGATGAGGCCATTTTCATGATTCTCTCTCTATCAGCTTTTCGATTATTGACGGTTTCAAAGTTTGATTCATGTTAGCCGACCCCAAATCATTTTGGGACTAAGGCTTAGATGTTGTTGTTGTTGTTGTTCTCTCTATCAGCTTTTTGTTTTGCAGACCTATCACTTTCTTCCTATAATTTCAAGATGAAGGGACACAAAGAGTGTTAGTTTTCTTTGAAAACAAACACCCTTGGACATAAAACAAAGCAATGATTTAGTGAGGGAAACTGAAAGTCATGAGATTATGTCTGTAGAAAGTAGAAAGACATCAAAGAATGTACTAAATCAATTAAAAGAGATTATGCTCAAGAGAATGTACTAATAAAACTTTTGCAGAGAATTTTCTCTACCATATTAAATCAGTCGACAAAACGAACTCAAGAGATTCATCCTTACATGGTTCGGTTGTTATCAACAAGATTGTTCTCATATTATTAGTGTGGGATAATTTGGACAACAAAAGTATCTAAAAACTGAATTCAAGCACATCTCAGAGTAGAAGGCTCCAGAGCAGAAGGTTAACTGTACGCACAGTATATTATAATGCATCTCAGAGTACAAAATTATCAATTCTTGTTTCCTTGTTAACACCACATCTCTGAGCAGAAGGTTCCAGAGCAGAGAGTGTTGGAGAGTCAGAAAAAAAAAATAGTTTCAAATTTCCATATAATTAATTACACCTGGCTCTTTTCTATTGAACAATTGACAGTTCTGAAATTCTATCATACCATATCCTTTTCTTAAGAAAAATAACGATAATGTCACAACTGAAAACTACAGTACATACCATTTTTCCCATGTCATCTACCATGATCTGCAACCTGAAAAAACAACATAAGCATGGCCCCTTTAGTAGAGTGCTTCTTGCATCAATCGGAAATTGGCGAGAGAAGTATGAATTATGGGAAAAACCACATTAATCAAATTATAGGAGTGTGATGATCTGACAATAATAACTGGTTTACCTGCAAGTATGTCAAGCCTCTTGTCGGATCCACAGCAAAGAACTCTAAAACCTATTTACATAATTAGACTATTGTTAATTTTCCGTGAGCAGTCCGTTGCCGCTGCAGGCGCACATCACGGCCAGGATCTCTGCCGTCGTTTTCTTTTGGATTTTCCGCGGGTCGTGTGTGTGTGTGTGTGATATTCTGCAAAAAAAAATTGTCTTCGGCCGACGGCCGAGAGAAATTTAGGGAGAGGGAGAAGAGGACAGAGATGGAGGCGAGAGGTAGAGAAGTGAGAAGTGAGCAGCCGATCAGTGATAGGGTTTATATACCCAGTGTTTTGTGTGTTTTGTGTGAAGATCAATTAAGTCTCTTATTTCTACATTTATTCAATTTCACCCCATACATCTTTTAATTGTTACAATTAACCCCAATCACATTTATAATTCCTTCCATTTCACTATAACTTTAAGCAGCATCATTTTATTCAGGTGGGAATTTTTACTATCACTTTAACTACTTTAATTGGCCTGCTATGTGATATTCTATTTACGTTTTAAATTTAGGATACATGTTGTAAAATTTGAGGAAAATCTTGATTCAAAATATTAATTTATAAATTTATTTTCGCCGCAATTATTACCTCTTATCTATGTCATGTCGTTGCCTTAATTAATGGGCATTTATTTTAGTCAGCGTAGTGACTCGACATTATTTTTATTAAAATTTGTTATTATATGTAGACATTAAGTTTGTTATTTTAATTATTTTGTAATTATTCATAGTTATTACAAGCTTTTAATTTTTAATAATTTTTTTTATTATTTAAATCAAAATTATTAATTTTCAAATACTAATTTATTTTAAAACCTTTTCAATTTAAATTTATTAAAAATATTTTATTATTTATCAAAAAATATATATAATTCATTATTTGATACAATATTTTTTTATAAAAATAGATTAAATTTTTTATTAAAATTAATTATTTTTAAAGTTAAAAATTTATTAAATCATTAATTTTATATAAAATTCAAAATTTTGTTTATTAATACTCTAAGGTAACACATCTCATAGTGTTAGTGAGAGTTACACCTTTTATAGCTAGAGTAACATATATTTCAGGATTTGATAACACCATAACCTGAACGTTGTGGTAGGTCCAAAATTTCATAGCTATGGTAACATCCAAGAAGGTAACACCCTCCCCTAAGTGTTGTAGAAAGCCATCTATGGCGTAGTGGGATATTCCTAGAGTTTGCTACTAAAAAAACTTCATTGTGTATCAAATGGACATTAAGAGCGCATTCCTAAATGGTGACCTAGCTGAAGAAGTGTATGTCGAACACCCTCCAGTATTTGCCAACACGAATGAAGGTGACCTAGTCTACAGGCTAAGGAAAGCATTGTATGGACTAAAACAAGCACCTAGGGCCTGGTATGAAACCCTTTTGATGTATCTTATCGACAGCGTTCAGTATGCTCCGTCAGGAATTGTGAATGTTACAGCTCGATTAAAACCCCTATAAGTTTTTATAGTACTCATCAATCGAGGAGGAATACTATAAGACCCTTAAATACAATGTGCATACTTGTAATTGTACACACAGACCTTCAAGTCATATACTTACTATAGGAAGAAGAGGGTATAATTACCTTCTTACAGCTATAGTGTGCATTAATTATGGGGAACATAGTAGGACTCTTGAATACAGTATTAGTCACCAATTGCTATAAGAAGTGAATCTTATATATACCATTTAGGGGGGGAAATGTTGTACTTTAAATTTTTAGATGACCCGTGTGTGTCTATGTATATATACACACACACACACACACACACACACATATATATATATATATATATGTATGTGAACTACTTCAAGTCACTACACAAAAAACTGACATTTATGACTTTTTATCTCGCTCATTTTGTGACTGCCAATAGCTATCACAATTATTATGACTGTTTCCAACAGTCATAATAGTGAATATTTGTGACTGTTCACGGCAGTCACAAATTATAATGCACTTTGTTACTGTTTCTAGCAGTCACAAATTTTAAACAGTCAATTTATTAAAAACGTTATACTTTTGGCACTGGAACCCTAGGCAAGATCGCATGACTTTTATCATTAAAGGATCTGGATGCTACGGGAATAATGGCTTTGAAGGACCACGTACCTCCGAAAGAGAACATTCGCACCAGCCAATGGAATGAATTTATTGAACATGAAGCAACGGCCAAAAAGCTTCAACAAAGAAGTGTTTTAAAAGCTAATAGGGCTAATAAAAATGATGTCCACTGTCTTGGTAGGACATCCTACGCCGAGAAAGCTATGTAAATGGTATGTACATGAGCATTTAACATAAACACACACACGCACACACACACACACACACACACACACACACACACATATATATATATATATATATATATATATATATAATGTACTAGGAAAGATCTTGTTGTCAGCTTATATGTGTGTTGATTTGGCTATATTTTTTATGTGTAGAAAGCGACGGATCAAGACCGTCGATCGCCTACTCGTTCCGAGGTGTACTTAGAGTCGCGAAAACAGCGAAAAACTGGGGAATTACACCCAAAAGTTGCTGAAGCATGTGTAAGTTTTGAAATGTGATTTTTAAGTCATGTTATTATCAGTCCATATATCTCTGATCTATTGAGAATTATGTAATTTACAGCAGAAAGTTAAAGAGTTCAGTAGTAGTGAGGACTCGTCAAGCCAGGCTTCTTTGGAAGATGATGCACTTACACGGATTTTTGGAAAGGATTCTAGAGGAAGGACCAATGGTGTTGGTCGAGTCTCTAAGGGTACAGTGAAGGCTATTCAACCTATTAAGTCAAACATTGACATGGTCCTTAACAGTAATCAACACTTAGAGAAGGTTGTTTACAACATGCAAGATCAACGTAGTATGTTTATAGCAGCATTCAACCATTCTCAAAAGTTATCTTCGCCACAAACTTCTACGCCCTCACCTCGATCAACATTTCACGTACCAACTCCAACTGAAACAAGAAGGCCACAATCAGCCCGGGTTCTTATTAAAGATGTTATTTCAACCAAGGTCATTGCTAAAGGAGATGTAGTTCCAACTCTCAAAGGTGAAAGCAAGGTTAGTGTTATAAGTGTGGAGCATGATGACAATGACACTCTGTTGTATCTAGGTAGCCAAGGTTGTGCCACGACTATTGGGGAAGTTGTCGGTGGGTTCGTGGTGTGGCCTAAATGTTTCCTCGAAGAAATGTAATTTATTTTGGGGACTTGTATTAATTTGTGCACTTGGTAGTACTTTGTTTTGTATGTACTTGTAGTAAGTCGTGGACTTGATAGTACTTTGGATTATATATGAAACTTGTAGTATATTGTGGACTTGGTGGTACTGTGAGTTTAAGCTATTCTGGTTGCACGGAAGTTGATTGAAGTTTTTGTGTACACTGTATGCCGTTTTAGTGGTGAACAGTGCATTATTTTCCTCTTGCACAGTATTTTGGAGCAGTTACAAATTATGGTTGTATCTCTTGTGTATGCTCTATTACTTGCCTGCAAATTCTAATCCTTGTTGCTGTGTTTTTAACGGGCTGTGATTGATTCTGGATTGATTGAACAGATTTACTGTGTTAATGAATTGATTGATTCTGTCTTAATTGCAGGTGAATATTTATGCCTTTTGTTACTGTCAATGATAGTAACAAACTGTTTAATTACAACAGTTTTAAACTGTCACAAATATTTCACATTTGTATTTGTCGATGATCACAAATTTAAATGTTTGTGATCGTCTATAATCACAAACCACGATTTCTTCTTGTCAATGTGATACGAAATCGCAAATTTGTGACCGTCCCGGACAGTCACTAAAAGCCTTTGTGACTGCCATAAAAAGTGGGATTATAAAGTCAGAAAATCAAGTTCTTGTGACTTTTTTGTTACTGTTTTTTACAGTCAAAAAATAAATTGTGACTGTTGTTTATGTGACAATCATTCGTGACTTTTTGTGCCTTTTGTGACTGATTTTTGGAAGTCATAAATCCCTAGTTTTGGTGTAGTGAGTGAGATTAGTTCTTAAGATGGGAACGTGAGTCTAGTGCATATTTAATATGAATTCACTACACACGTAATAAGTTATAATGCATATTCATTTTATAGATTCATTGCATGTATTTAGGATGGATTTACTACGCAATGGAAGAAAATATGAATATGTATTACAACATACAATGTGTGGAGTGACTCTGTAGTAATATGCATGGACTCATGTTCTCATTTTAAGAACTGACACATATTTAAACCATTCCATATAAGTATACGCGGTTCAAATAAGTACTAGTATATATATATATATATATATATATAATTTTCTAGATTTATTTATGATTTTCAAATAAATTTCCACATTCCAAATGTTTTTTTTTTAGAATTTTGATATGTTGTTTTCATTTTAGTTGTTTATTTTAATATTTTTTAAAATTTGGCAAAACAGACACATTAGTTTCTCCAATGTGCAATTTTTGCTCATTTCGCCGGAGCATGTGACATGTCACGTGCTATTTTTGGATTTTCAGCGATATTTTGGGATAAATTGCACAAAATTACTATATATAGAGCAATAATTATCACGCTTAAACATATCAGATATAAATTGCACAAAATTATTGTATAGAAAACAACAATTATCACGCTTAAATATATTGGTTATAAAAATTATATTGGATTGTCTCTCATGATTCACATTGTCTAACCTGGCACCTCTATTAATTAATTGGTAACTTTTGCAATTCTTCCACCTTTGAATTCATCAATAATTTGAAATTATTAAGGGGTCGTTTGTTTGGCTCTTAATGTAACAATTAAGAGTCTACCTCTGAATCGCTCAGAGACTACGGTTGTTTGGCAAAATTTTTTTACCTCTTAATGGTTACAAAGAGATCTGAACCATTAAGCATCCTTACCCTCTCTCAACCATTCAGAGGCAAACAATTTCCAGATTTACCCCTCCTCTTAAATTAAGAATTATTATTCATAATTATTATTATTATTTTTTAAATGAATTTAAATAAAAAAACAGTATACATAATTATTATTATAATTTCTAAATGAAATAAATCAAAAAATATTATTTACATAATTATTATTATTATTTTAAATGAATTAAATTAAAAAATATTATACATAATTATTATTATTATTTTAAATGAATTAAATTTCAAAATATTATACATACTAATAATAATAATTATTATTATTTTAAATGAATTAAATTTAAAAAGATTATACATAATAATAATAATTATTATTATTATTATTATTATTATTTTAAATGAATTAAATTTAAAAATATTATACACAATTATTTATAAAAATTAGGGTTTTTATTTATAAAAAGGAGAGGTTTTGGTACGCAAGGGGAGGAAAAAGTGGGATTTTTAATCGCTACTTTTATACAGAAGGGTAAAATGGTAATTTGTTACCATTCAGAGTTACCATCCAGAATAGTTACCAAACAACCAAATTTCATTCTGCACTCAACCATATATAGTCTCTCAACCATTCTGGCCTCTTAACCATTCTACACTAAATCATTCAGCAACTGCCAAACAGCCCCTAACTCCTAACTTTGAGTTTGAATTTATCAGTAATTTTAGAAGCATTAAGACTTGTATTATGAAACAAGATTTTGGTTTCTTTTTCTTCCAAATGGAGAAGCCATACAATACCAAAACATATACACCGGGGACACCTCTACAATCTACTTATAATTACTCTTAGGGGGGAGAGAGTGGGGCTCGGGTACCTAATCAGGTTCGTCTACCTGATCGGTAATACCGCCCCCTCTTGGTTGGGTAGCGCAAATCGGGTTCCATTTCGGGCTTGGAAGCCGATCGTTGAGAGAGGTGATTTTTTGAATATTCTAATGTTAGGGAACGGCTAGCAGCAATAAAAAAATAAAATAAAAAATAAATAGTGTTTTTTTATTATAAGATATTTATATTTTAAACCTTATAATATATAATTTACATTTTAAACCTTATAATATATACATATTTACATTTACATTATGTAATGTTTTTTTAAGTATTATGTAATGTTTTTTTAAATATTATGTAATGTTTTTTATTTTTAATGAAATGGTATGTTTTTATTTTAATATTGTATGTGATTTTATGTATTAAAAATATTTATACAAAAAAAAGAAAAAAAAAAAGAAATTCGGGTACTAGGGTACCACTCCCTCCACTTAGGGTAATGTTAGGGTAGAATTGGGTAGTTTTGAGTTGGAGCGTTTTTATTGGATAGAGGTGATGTGGCAATTCGGGTACTAGGGTACCACTCCCTCCCCCCCTTAAAGGAATAACACTTCAGTTGCTTAGTCAGCAAGTTATGGACTTTTTTAATTAGTAGGATTAAGTCTGATATTATATATATATATATATATATATATAAATAAAGATACCCTTAATGAGAATAAACATCTTTTGTTCTACTTGTTTCAGTTATTTCTCCTTCAACACGTTATCAACCGTCTACCAACATATCAAAAAAATTGTCCAAAAGTATTCTGAAAATTAAAAAAAAAAAATCGGATTTTTATTTCAAAACCTTTTTTCTCCATATCCCCAGCCGCTGCCATCGCTGCAATCCATCGGAGCAAGAAGCCCAGTGCACTATCTGCACCATCTTCTACGTCACCATCCTCCATCGCATGCCAGATCGACCGGAGCTGCCATCACACTATGAACCACCATATCGCGATCCGCCGATTTTCATACCCCCGATTTCTAGTCCCTACGATCTACCATAACCGCCAACCACCCGCGTCGCCGCCGCCTCCGACCTACAAAGTATCAAGCCGCTTTACTTGAATCCCCTCTAAATCCAAAGACGACGCTACTATCACCCCACTGACACTCTGTTTAGTCGCTCGATTCACCTACCCCAGATTGCGACCCATTGCAGTCCAGAACCCAGCCCGCCAGTTCGGCCCGACCACGCCCATCCTGGGTCCAGCCCGTTTCTGCCTAGCCTGTGCTCGACCCGCTGCTTGCCCGGCCCCTTGTGCCGGGCCTGACTCGCTGCTGCCTCAGTCCGACCCGGTTTCTAGTACCCGCTTCACCAAATCAGATTTTTCTCGCGGATCTGAACTCTACTATTTGTAATGTGTGCAAAGTTACAAACTTTAATTAATTTTCTTGCATATCTATATCCATAAATTTGTTAAATTTATGATTCCTTAATCGATTAAAGCATGATGCATTAATAATAATTAAATCAAAGTTAATTGCTTAAAGCAAATTGATTTATAAGTAATTCACGTGAACTAACTTATATTGTGGTATAAGAAATCTACTTGATTGCATAATATGTGTACAATTATATTCATAGGATTATGTGTCAATATCTATAAATATACATATACCTTGCATGCATTTGTAGATATGACATGCAAATTATGTATCATCATTAATAGAATTTAGATAGCGTTGTTCTATTACCTATCACGATTTAAAACATGATAAAGTAATTCCATAGGTCATCCTCAAAAGCATCAAAAATAATTTTGACCATATCTTGATTCGAAAAATAATAATAACACTCCCATTATCGAAATTTTATCATGAAAAATACTCATGGTATATTGTGAAAACTCATTTTCTTTTTTTTTTCCTGTGTCAAGATGGCTGATCCAACTCGTCGCAAATTTGATATTTTGGACTCATAATGGCTAGAGCGCCATAGATGAGTCTCCGACGTCGAGACCATATTTATTGCTAGGGACTATAGTGCCACAATCTTTGATACTGCAGCTGAAGCATCGTCTGACAAAATCAAAGCGAGTACACTTATGTTGTAGTACAACACAAAATTGTAATATACATTTGTCATTTTTGCACTATTGTACGGTTGGTATTTGTATTGTATTATTACATTGGGTGATTATATTGGATTGTTGTTCTTCTTACTCAGTTCGTGTATTGAACGTGGTTGGAAACTGTTTGTGACTAATTTTGTATTATATCACTAGATGACAGTTACAGTCGTATAAATGGGACTTACAACTGTTATACGTTGGAGATACGACCATATGAAGGTTAGTGTATGGTCGTATATATGTGTTGCATTATTGGTTTTTGATATAGCATTATGGCCGTATATGTTGGAATACGATATATGTGAAAGTTATGGTTCTATATCGTAGGATATATGCTTGTATTTTGACTACTAGGAGCTACTCGAAGTGTTTGTATTTTCATTGGAACAAGGATTATGGCTATGGTTGTTACTCTTGTATCTAACTTATGCACGGACATGTGTATCTTATGTTACGGTTGTATGCAACTTATGTTACGACCATATGTAACTCGTGTTACAACCGTATGCTTGGGCCTGTTAATTTCATGAACTTTCGACGTAAGGTTGTATGCTTGTATGTATGCATGGATACGACCGTGTATATAGATTATACAACCGTATGTGACTGAGGTACGATCATATGACCGTTGACCTCCAAGTTGAGTGGATGACTGTTGTACGAGCACGACCGTATAAGGTGGACGTACGGTCGTATATTTAAGAGTTACAGCCATAACATTTAGAGAACGACCGTATCTGGAAGTACTTAAAACAACAGCTCGGCTTTTTACACCCATTTATTCACTTCTTCATTTCCGTGGGATAGAGTTCTTGGAGAGATCTTGAGTTCCAAACACTTGAATGTTCGTGGAATTGATTGTCTATAATGATTGTTGTGCTTGAGAAGAGCATTGAAGTGGATTCAATCGAGGGTATTCATCCAAATCTTCAAGAAGTAATTATAGATGATGTTGTTTTCAATTATGAGTTGAAATATCGAAGGATATGATGTTAAAATATATTTATCATACTTTAGAAGGAAGATAATAAAATGTTTTTGGTTTCTTGGTGTTCTTGAACAAATCAATAGTTTTGTGGATTATTGATATTGAATGGATTATATTTCCTTCAAGGTTGTTGGAGCGATTATTGATTTCTTTAGACGACATTATTCGTGGAAGGACATTGTATCTCCGGTGTTGAGGCAAGTTAATTCTTGCTTGGTTATGAAGATAATAATGCTTTATGATTGGTGTACATATTGTTGCACGTTGTTTTCTTATGCTTATGAATTGTGATTCATAATGAGGTATTTTAGTTGATCGTGTTGATTGTTCTTTGTGGGATAGTGATCTCAAGATCGTTGTTTTGATATTGTTGATCGTGTTGATCATTCATTAATGGTATGTTTTGATATCATTGTTTTTTCACTTCAGTAGGTTCCTCTCGATCTTTATTGGATATATTGATTTATTGAGTTTCATTGTCATATTGATGTCGGACATATTCAGTCATGTGTTGATAGTTTGTCTCATATTGGTCTTTGCACACGAGACTGTTACTCTGTGAGACTAATTAGATAGAAGACCACATGTGTATTCGATTGATATGCATTGGTAGCTCGTGCATGGACAAGTTTCCCTTATATCACATATATCTTTGCATTCACCAACAAAAGGAAGATGTCCAGGTGACGGCAGCCCCAGCTCGAGAGGAGGTGGACATCGATTTGCCTTCTCATGGTGATTCAGCGGAATAACTTGTTCTCTGGTACGGGGATTCAAGTTTAAGGTGGGAGGAAGCTTGGTCTCAGTTTGTTGTGGATTTATTGAGTTTCTATAATCTCGATCAGGATTTGGAGGAAAAGAAAGTAGAAAAATTGGTAGTATAATTGAACTAATAAATTTCTGATCGAAAATCGACAGTACAACCGAAGTAATAAATTTTTAAGTGGTTTGAATAAACAAACATATCAACTGAATTTAAATTAAAACAACACCACTTTCCGTACAAATCCTCCACTCAAATAGATTTGAACAAATAGCTGCAATCTTTATTCAGTATTTCACTCACATGGAAATAAATTTATCAACTCTACTAATTTTCACCAAAAGCGTAGAGAAATACAATTTCTATGACGCCGGTCGCAGGATGCGGGACAGTGGTGGTGGTGGATTCTTCAGATCGGCAATTTTTTTCTGCTACTTTTGGTTGGTTGACCTGAAATACAAATTGGGAAATTTAGATAATAAGAATAGAAGGGATAGATAGATCTTTATTATTTAGAATTTTAGAGAGTAAAATTATCGTGAGTATCAATATTTGGAATAGTAGAGGCAATTAGTAAATGCCTCAAAGAATTAATGGGTAGTGCTATTCAGCCACAATGTGGTCGGCCACATAGCGGTGATATTGATATTTTTCCTAATTCCGTGTTTAATAAATTAACACTCCCTCCATCCTCCATATATTTTTCCTAATTCCATGTTTAATAAATTAACACTCTCTCCGTCCTCCATATTGTTGTTACCCAAAATATTATCCGGAGATGATATTGCTGGAAAGGTCGAGTAACAAACAAATGTGAGAACACTTCCGTGGAGAAATAAATAACACAAGATTTACCGGGGTTGTTAGTCCCGGGCTTGAATGCTCTCGCGAGATGTTATTAATACAAATACTTTGGAGTACAAATATTAATGTTAGACTACTATTACAATGAGTGTAAATATTCTAGTTATCTTAGCTATAGAGCGTGAAGATTGCCGGAAGAACCAGATATGAAGCTCTGTGAGTTCTTGCTTTTGGTGTTCTGTTTATGTGAATGAGTATCACTATGTATGTGTATGTATTCGTCAGGTAAGTCTACCGTTCTCTCTGTATGTTTTTTCACTGTGTCCTGGCAACTGTTGGAGGCCTACTATTTATAGTAGAAGAGGTTGCTAGGTCCTCCCCGGCGATCGCGGGCGACTGATCGGCCAAAAAAACTTATCCTAAAAATAGGAGTTTTTGAGTCGCTCGCAAATATATACGAGGTAGAAGTAGTTTGTGGTGAGTTCTACCAAGGTCTTTTCTCTCGAGGATTGTCCAACAGGGCTTCGTATAATTTTTTGTTACAAATTGCGAGAAATAAATACTAAAATATTAAAAAAGATATTTTTGGGTTTTTTAAAAATTAACTAAATGCACTATTTTTAATTTAAACTATTTTTTAATAAGACTAGTTTTATAAGACTATTTTTATACTAGACTATTTTTATTAAGACTATTTATACTAGACTATTTATATTAAGACTATTTATACTAGACTATTTATATTAGACTATTTATATTAGACTATTTTTAACTAGTGAAAATAAATAGAATTAAAATGAGTTGGGAATTTATAAAATCTAGGGGATTACGGGTTCATTAAATTAGGTATTTAATTAAGTATAGGAATTGATTTATATGGATATAAAAGAAAAAATGAATATTTATCGAGTAATCAACTTTTCACCTCCGTACTTTCGTAATCAAAGATGTCTTAATCGCTGTCACTTTTTTAAGATGTTGATAACAAGATTAACACTGATAGATTGAAAAGATGTGTTTCCAATACACTTAACAATCAATCAAGGAGGTTTACTAGTAGAAATAGGATATGATCAATCTCTATTTAAACCAATTAGTCCTTTCATTTCTCTAACTTGACTATTTTTAGGATAAACGATCGTTCATCGAGTAATCAACTTTTCACCTCCGTACTTTCGTAATCAAAGATGTCTTAACCACTTTCGCAATCTTAAGATGTTGATAACAAGATTAACATTTGATAGATTGAAAAGATATGTTTCCAATTCACTCAACAATCAATCAAGAAGGTTTCATTAGTAAAAATAGGATATGATCAATCTCTATTTAAACCAATTAGTCCTAAAAATAGTTTAAATCAATCAAATACTCAATATATAACCTAATAGAAATCCCCCTTCCCCTAGGAAGAAAGATTAGCTACTCATTGGTTTATACATACTAAAATTATAATAGAAATAATTGATATATATATATAATATATATATAGAAACTTTTAATTACTAGAACTTAATGACAATAGATAAAACTTACTTGAATATGATGAATCAAAGTGCAAGAAACAAACTTCAAAATATAACTTCAAACTTTTTTAAAGGTTACAAGCTTACAAAATTTTGAAAGTAAAATACTAAGTGCTTATTGATCAAGCACTTTTCAATTACAAACTAAATGAAAGAAAAACTTCAAACCAAAAATAAAATACAAACTAAAATTGAAAGTTCTAAGGAAAATATATTGCTAAAGGAAAGGAGTATTTCTTAGCAAGAAGTTGAGGATTTCTTGGTAAGAATGTGTGTTTTTGCAATGGGTGAAGATGCCCTTTTATAGGTGATTTTCAAGAATACAATTGATTATTTAATTCAAAATATCTATTGTAATATCATTTTTTTTAATTCTTTGTTCACACTTCACCCATGACTTTGATTTTTCAGATTTTTGACCATAAAAATATCTTGTGGTTGAGTTCACAAGTTGGTCAAAAATGGACTAATTTTGCATGGCATCTGCTGAAAACGGCGATGTAAAACGGCCCAGTTTGCCCCGTGTTGTGCGCCGTTTTGTGGTGACTCGGTCTTCTTCCGGAATACGCGTGAGGACACGGCGCTAAATGCCGGCCGTGTGTGAAACGGCCCAAGACACGGCCCTTGTTGCGCCGTATGTGAAACGGCCTACATTACACGGTCCTGTTTGCGCCGTGTTGTAGGTCGTTTTGCCATGAAAAATTCCCGTCGTTGGATTTGATCTTGTTTTCCGTCCTTTTTGATGCTTCATGTCGATGTCAGAAATAACCATTTTTAGCTCATGTTTGGACATATCTGTGAAATATATATTTTTAATCACAAATCAGTACAATTATGCCCGGAAAAATGAATATTTTGTATATGAATTTTAGATCAATTATGCACCAATCAAATACCCCACACTTAAATTCTTGCTAGTCCCGAGCAAGACTCATTATTAATCACACACAAAATAAAAATTAAAATAAGACACAAAATAAAAAATAAAAAATAATACACACAAATTTAAGAAAAATAATTATATATAAAGATAAAAAGAGATCAAAATGCCATTAATACACAATAACCAACTTTATACAGTAGATAGAAAATGAATCAAGATTCAAAATAAATCTACTAACGATTTTGAAGTTAAAACACGGTTTTTATTTTTGTAATTCCAAAATGCAAGGTTCTCCCCCTAAAGGTTGATTATTTCTTTCCCACTCGTGACTTCACACGACTCCCTTTAATGGTTGCTCTCGATCACTCGTTTATTTTTCGACTCAATATGAAGAAGAATTTCATCGGCGTCATCAAATATTGTGATTTTCACAAAATTGAGTGTATTGAAATTCAGCTGCTAATTAATTCAAATCTGCTCATAAACTACATCCCTTTTAGTGATAGCTTTCACACCGTTATTTGCTAACGTGTAGCTCTTTTCACTAACACAATTTCTATCTCATTATTTTCTTTCGTAAAAAGGTGATAGCTTTCACACCGTTATTTGCTAACGTGTAGCTCTTTTCACCAATTTTTCTGAGACTACTACGCACCAACAATGGTTAGTCCTTTATTTTTCGCAAAATTTAAGACTTCCAAAATTAGGCATTTTTCAACGCTCAACACTTCTCCTTTTCGTCATTTATTTTTTTTAGGTGATAGCTTTCACACCGTTATTTGCTAACGTGTAGCTCTTTTCACCAATGACTCCTTTTTTTTAGGGAATAGAATTTTTGCAGAAAATCATTTTTTAGTTAAGCATGAAAAATCAAAAACTCCACAAATTAAGTAAATTTCAGTTTTATTTTTCATCAACCAATTGATTCTTCTTTTCTCAAGGTAACGAATGACTCGATTTTATATGATAATTACAAGGCTTGGAAAGAGAGATTAAGGCTCAAAAAAAAAAATTTTGGAATATACAATTTTTTTACCGGTTAAAACAATTTTAGAAGCTTGTATATAGTTAATTTATTGGTGTTTATGGCCAGATCTAGAAATCTCACAAATCAAAATACTATATATATATATATATACTAAAAAAAAAAAATTTAAGGCAAATAAAAACACACCAAAATACTAACACACTAAAACATACTACAACAAACCACCCCCAAACTTGAAAATAAAACTGTCCTCAGTTTATAAAATAAAAAATAAAAATCAATGCAGAAAAGCAGAATACTCCCTGTTAAGAAAGTTGATGTCTGAGCCTAACGCCTTTTAGAATCTGCAAGAGAATAAATATACGAGGCACACACAAAAGAAAATAAAATATACTCGTAAGTATAACATAATTTTTTAGATGCGCATCAAGAAAGTCCGAAGAGTCGCCTTACGCTGCCATCAAAGTTTTTAAAAAAGCAAAACACGAAATAAAAATTACAGCAATACATAAATCGCGAATAGATGCGCGTCAAGAGATCAAGAAGAAACTCCTTAAGCTGCCATCATTTAATTTTTTTTTTTTTTTTTTTTTGATTTTTAGATTTTTTTGATTTTTAGAAATAATAAGAAAAACAATAAATAAATTGGGTTCCCTCCCAATAAGGGCTTGTTTAATGTCATTAGCTTGACAACTTCCTGTTTTAGTCGTGCGACGGATCTTCAAGGGTTATGCTCTCTCCGTGAGGAATTTTCTGATTTTCAAAATAAGGCTTTACCCTGTGTCCGTTCACCTGAAATGACTCTTTGGTTTGAGGATTTATCAGTCTGATTACTCCGTATGGAAATACTTCCTCAATCTCGAAGGGTCCCGTCCAGCGTGATTTTAGCTTACCTGGAAATAATCGCAAACGAGAATTAAATAAAAGTACTTTCGTACCTGGTTCAAGGTGTTTGAGGGTAAGTTTCCGGTCATGAAGTCTCTTGACTTTGTCTTTGTAAATCAGAGAGTTCTCGTATGCTTCGTTTCTTAACTCGTCTAGTTCAGATATTTGTAGCAGTCTTTCCTGTCCAGCTTTTTTCAATTCCATTGAAACGGCCTTAATTGCCCAATAAGCTTTATGTTCGATTTCAACTGGAAGGTGACAATTTTTTCCATAGACTAGACTGTAAGGGCTCATTCCCAATGGACTCTTGTATGCTGTTCGGTATGCCCAAAGTGCATCGACCAATTTTTCAGCCCAATCTTTTCGAGTTGGGCGCACAGTTTTTTCCAAGATCCCTTTTATTTGTCGGTTGCTTGTTTCAGCCTGACCCGACGTTTGTGGATGGTAGGGAGTTGCAATTTTGTGATTTATGCCATTTTTGGCCATAAGCTTGTCAAATAACTTGTTGCAGAAGTGAGATCCCCCATCACTGATTATTGCCTTGGGAAATCCGAAACGGCTGATTATGTATTCCTGTACAAACTTAACAACAATATTAGCATCATTAGTCCTTGTGGGGATTGCCTCAACCCACTTGGATACATAATCGACTGCTAAAAGAATGTACTCAAAATTTCCAGATTTAGTGAATGGTCCCATAAAATCAATTCCCCATACATCAAAAATTTCTACGACCAAATTGATCGTGAGGGGCATCTCATTTCTTTTTCCGATATTACCAGTTCGTTGACACCTATCGCACTGAACACAAAAATGATATGCGTCTTTAAATAAGGATGGCCAATACAAACCAGATTGGAGAATTTTTTGTGCGGTCTTTTGTCCGCCAAAATGTCCTCCGCAATGAAGTTCGTGGCAAAAGGTTAGTACACTTTGTTGCTCATCTTCTGGGACACATCGCCTCATGATTTCATCTTTGCATAATCGAAAAAGGCATGGTTCGTCCCAGAAGTAGTTTTTGCATGATGATAGAAATGATGGCAGCTTAAAAAACTTATCTTAAAAACAGGACTCAACCATTAAAAAAACTTATCCTAAAAATAGGATAAGTAAAATCCTCAATCATTTTATTTAATTAAAAACTCCATGATGATAGAAATGATCGGCCATTAATGATGGCGCCAAAATTTGATCGGCCAAAAAAACTTATCCTAAAAATAGGAGTTTTTGAGTCGCTCGCAAATATATATGAGGTAGAAGTAGTTTGTGGTGAGTTCTACCAAGGTCTTTTCTCTCGAGGATTGTCCAACAGGGCTTCGTATAATTTTTTGTTACAAATTGCGAGAAATAAATACTAAAATATTAAAAAAGATATTTTTGGGTTTTTTAAAAATTAACTAAATGCACTATTTTTAATTTAAACTATTTTTCAATAAGACTAGTTTTATAAGACTATTTTTATACTAGACTATTTTTATTAAGACTATTTATACTAGACTATTTATATTAAGACTATTTATACTAGACTATTTATATTAGACTATTTATATTAGACTATTTTTAACTAGTGAAAATAAATAGAATTAAAATGAGTTGGGAATTTATAAAATCTAGGGGATTACGGGTTCATTAAATTAGGTATTTAATTAAGTATAGGAATTGATTTATATGGATATAAAAGAAAAATGAATATTTATCGAGTAATCAACTTTTCACCTCCGTACTTTCGTAATCAAAGATGTCTTAATCATTGTCACTTTTTAAGATGTTGATAACAAGATTAACACTTGATAGATTGAAAAGATGTGTTTCCAATACACTTAACAATCAATCAAGGAGGTTTCACTAGTAGAAATAGGATATGATCAATCTCTATTTAAACCAATTAGTCCTTTCATTTCTCTAACTTGACTATTTTTAGGATAAACGATCGTTCATCGAGTAATCAACTTTTCACCTCCGTACTTTCGTAATCAAAGATGTCTTAACCACTTTCGCAATCTTAAGATGTTGATAACAAGATTAACATTTGATAGATTGAAAAGATATGTTTCCAATTCACTCAACAATCAATCAAGAAGGTTTCATTAGTAAAAATAGGATATGATCAATCTCTATTTAAACCAATTAGTCCTAAAAATAGTTTAAATCAATCAAATACTCAATATATAACCTAATAGAAATCCCCCTTCCCCTAGGAAGAAAGATTAGCTACTCATTGGTTTATACATACTAAAATTATAATAGAAATAATTGATATATATATAATATATATATATAGAAACTTTTAATTACTAGAACTTAATGACAATAGATAAAACTTACTTGAATATGATGAATCAAAGTGCAAGAAACAAACTTCAAAATATAACTTCAAACTTTTTTAAAGGTTACAAGCTTACAAAATTTTGAAAGTAAAATACTAAGTGCTTATTGATCAAGCACTTTTCAATTACAAACTAAATGAAAGAAAAACTTCAAACCAAAAATAAAATACAAACTAAAATTGAAAGTTCTAAGGAAAATATATTGCTAAAGGAAAGGAGTATTTCTTAGCAAGAAGTTGAGGATTTCTTGGTAAGAATGTGTGTTTTTGCAATGGGTGAAGATGCCCTTTTATAGGTGATTTTCAAGAATACAATTGATTATTTAATTCAAAATATCTATTGTAATATCATTTTTTTAATTCTTTGTTCACACTTCACCCATGACTTTGATTTTTCAGATTTTTGACAATAAAAATATCTTGAGGTTGAGTTCACAATTTGGTCAAAATGGACTAATTTTGCATGGCATCTGTGAAAAAGCGGCGATGTAAAAGCGGCCCGGTTGCCCCGTGTTGTGCGCCGTTTTGTGGTGACTCGGTCTTCTTCCGGAATACGCGTGAGGACACGGCGCTAAATGCCGGCCGTGTGTGAAACGGCCCAAGACACGGCCCTTGTTGCGCCGTATGTGAAACGGCCTACATTACACGGTCCTGTTTGCGCCGTGTTGTAGGTCGTTTTGCCTTGAAAAATTCCCGTCGTTGGATTTGATCTTGTTTTCCGTCCTTTTTGATGCTTCATGTCAGTAATCTGTAAAATAACCATTTTTAGCTCATGTTTGGACATATCTGTGAAATATATATTTTTAATCACAAATCAGTACAATTATGCCCGGAAAAATGAATATTTTGTATATGAATTTTAGATCAATTATGCACCAATCAGCGACCGCCGTATTCTATATTAGAATAATGTGGGCGATCGTCCCATCACGTGGGACTGTTTCCTTAAAGTCTGAGGCTGCAGCTGGCAGCCAGATGTGCGGGCCAATGAGGAGTCCGCACACGTCCTGAGTCGCTGTCAGGGGAGGACCCACTTCGTATCTTTCGGCGGGCCTGTCGGTAGGTGTGAGGTTGGTGACAGGCTGGGGTCAAAGGCCTTATCTTGCGGCGCCTTTTGTGGATCTGCACGTGGGCCTTCGTCCAAGATTCGGTCTTCGAAGACTCTGATGGGTGTCGGATTCACATGCGGTATGGGACGATCGTCTACAATCAGATATCATTGGCGATCGCCAGATGCCTATAGACGATCGCCTTGGACGTCGATCGCTAGGTGCTTCCCCAGCGTCTGCCTTCTTTAGCTGGCTCCTGACCATTATGCCGATCGTCATCGAGGCGTATAAATCGCCGCACAACAATTGCTCCCCAACTCGCTCCGATGTTGAAAATATGGGGTGAGGTGGCACTGTTGGCGATCGCCTGTTTTTAGACGATTGGCTCGTCTGCTTATGACAAGGACGATCGTCGCCTGGACGATCTGATTTGGAATCCGGACGATCTCCTTATGAGATGGAAATAGCGGGAAATGAAGGCGGACTCTCGAAACGTTGCAGGGACACGCGTCGCGCTACCGTTGGGGGAATTCGACGGTTTTGTCAGACATGTCGCCTGGCGTGCCCTCGAAACGACGCGTACGCGGGTTTCGAGGGCTGCATTTAATGTGTCCCCCCCGACGGTTGCACTCCAGCCCCTGGGATTCCGCCTATTTGCACGGAGGTCCCTGCACTCGCCTATAAAAGGGCTAGGGCCACTTCAGTTCAACCCTTTATGTGCCCTTGCTTTCCAGACGAGACTTTGCCGAATTTCTTTGAAGATTCTCGTGCCGACCGACTTTCCTTCTAGGTAAGAACAAAAATTTTCTCTCTCCTTTTTCTCTTCGATTCGAAACAGTCTGGAGGAGGATTGAATGTGCATGAGGCTGGTAGCTCCTCTGCCGCCGCGGCTTCGCCTGACCGGGAAGAAACCCCCGTGGCTCTTCATATGGAAACGGCCGTCGAGGCCATTCGTGCGGGGATTGCACCCGCGGAGATTGAAGAGCTTTTCAACGAGGCCGACGTGGCGAGATCGGCGGCGACGGCGGGGCAGAGGGGCCCGTCGGTGGATGAGGATGAAGCGGTGAGGCTGTACTGGGAGCATAACAGTGTTTTCGGCCGGGCCTTTTTGGACTTCGCCGAACTTATGGAGGGGATTGACGGACTGTGTCCCCAGTTTGAATTCAAAGCATATTCCGCCGCTCACCCCGACGAACCTGTGAGTCGGACGGTGTTTTGGGCCGCGGACCCCTATCTGTGGACTCTCGGTCAGATTCGGAGCTCGGCGACCAAGAAAGACTTGTGTCGCTGGAGGGCGAAATTCCATATTCCTTCTGACGTCTCGCTGCACGTGCCCTCGGAGAATGAACGTGCCGACCAACCTCCCGAGGGTCTGGTCGCCGTTAACGAGATGATCCTGGAGGCTGGCCTGCGGTTCCCCTTGCCGTTCGCCGTGTTGTAACACCCCCAATCCACTCAGGGATATTACACGCCGTAGACCCTCTCCTCAAGGATCTACCAGGCTGGTGACAACATCGAATATCTAAATAATGCCTTTAAGGCTAAAACGACTCAGTAGACCGATTTAGTCTTTCAATAAAATATACAACTCAATCTCAAAACATGCCCGCGCAGGGGTCAAATACAAAATACTCCCGTACAACAGGAAAGAATACTGCAGCGAATATAAAATACAACTAAACCAATGACATTGTATGGATCGTCGTGGGAATAGTATCGTTCATCTTTCATAATCCTTCATGCCGACTCTGTGCTATGCTCCAAAACCTGAATGCAAAAACAGACATCCACCCCCCGAATACTCGGGGGTTAGCAAAACTCCACTATTTTGCTAGTGCAAGAACAAAGTGCAAATACGAGCCGTACAATACAAGTTCCAAGAACAATAATAACCAGGAATCCTCAAAGATCCAAACGTAACGAAAAGCACTTCTCGAGGAAGGAGTTTAGGTAAATCTTCCAAAATCTAAAAATCCCAAGTCAAGGGAAACAATTTCTAAAATGATTTAAAATGCCATCGAGAGTTTTAATAGAAAACAACTTAGAATTATCAAATCCTTCTCTTTCCAAAAATCACAGGGTCACAGCCCAAAGGTTTTGTTTTCGCAAATAGAAAAACGACAATAATTCACAGGGTTAAAACCCACGTACGTGTCCTCGACGGACATAACATCAATACCAACTCGTGAAGTTTTACTCGTGAATCCAGGGCTCAACCCATTGGACTCCCGCCATAGCCCCGTCGAACCAACCCGCGGTGAGTAAAATACATTCACTAAATATACACCAACCTGTGAAGTTTTTACTCGTGGATCCAGGGCTCAACCCATTGGACTCTTGCCGTGGCCCCGTCGAACCAACCCGCGGTGAGTAAATTACATTCACCACTCATGAATCCAGGGCTCAACCCATTGGACTCCCGTCGTGGCCCCGTCGAACCAACCCGCGGTGAGCGAAGCAATCATGCACAAATAACATATCACACCAAGGATATCCAAACCATTCACCTAGAGGCATCAAACACTTAGCAAAACACCACGTCAACCATAACGCGACGGAAAGAAGCAATATACGTACACACGCATTATCAATCGCAACATCAACACCAAGCATATCCAAAGGATTCACGTAGTCACTTACAACCCACACAATTTACAAAACACATGCGTTTTGAAAGTGAGCCTTTAACGAGGCTAGCCGAATCTTTTGAAAACTCATTTCAAACAAACAAACAAATATACCAAGACGATCACCAATCATCATATCTACAGAACAAGAAATGTATGGACAAGGTACTTGCCTCGAATAAGAAGAACGTGGAGAATCGATCGAAGTAGGTTGGCACGAAACGACTACGAACCCGCCGACTCCACCGAATGCCAACTCGAGATAATAAACTACGAAGGACAATAACAACAATGAAATGAATTCCATAACACGACTTAAAGCCGTTGAATTCAAAGAACAAATGACGAAAGTTCAAGTGTTTCCCCCAAAACGGCCAAGAACACGATTCGTCCCGTCATAACACGAAAATGGAAATCCAAATCGAACTATGGATATACAATCCATAGGATATGTTTAACAATATCATTTAACAACAATCGATCCATCAAAAACGGATGGAAAATGAGATCGAGAACAAATCCCCCAAAAAGTCGATTCGAAGGAAATTAAGAAATATACTTCGATTCGACGAAGAACAATGGATTAAATTATGTTAAACACAAGAATACTACTAAGATTAATCATATCCATCATGGATTAATTAATAATACGGAACGAATCGGACAAAAACGCAAAAACCCCAAAATTTCTCAAAATAGGGTTCTAGGAAATCTCACCTTGATTCGCTGGATCAAAGGATGATATAGGATGATCAATCAATGATATGAACTCAAGAACTTCGTGGATTTGTTGTTCAACAACATGGCTTCAAGATCCCAAAGGCTCCAGCCGCGGAAGAGAAAGATAAAAATGGGAAAAATGACCGAAACTGGACTGCTCTGTCACATTTATACTGGTGCAGCCTAGCGCGCGCTAGGCTGCCGGAATAGCGTGCGCTATCTGCCCAGGCCGCAATCCAGAACCCCACTGCCCTACTGACTTGGCCAGGTAGCGTGCGCAGCTTTCCGGCCGTAGCGCGCGCTACCTGCCGATCGTAGCGTGCGCAGTGCCCGATAGTAGCATGTGCTACCTACCGATCGTCCCCGAGTCCAGTACTCCAGTAACCCCTCTGCCCATCCCGACAGCGTACGCTGGGCCGGCCGATAGCGTGCGCTACACCTGCCGGTTAGCGCGCGCAGACTTCTGTCCGTAGCGTGCGCTACGCTGGTTCCTTCCATGCCTGCCCGGCCAGTGCCCAGCACTTCCGACCGTGCCGCCGCACCTGTCCGGCCAGTGCTCAGCCGTCATGATCCGACGACTCGATTTCCGAAAATGTACGGAACGAACACGACGAAAAGCTCGCGGACAACATCATCGACCCGAAATGAAAACAAAATGCAATAATTAATCATACGCGACCAAGAAAAGGGTCGAGACAACAAATACACATACAGATACCCATAACTTTGGGTAATTTACAAAATGGCCCAAAATGCCCGAAAATCACGATACGTGATCGAATAATCAAACCGAAGTTCACAACACGTCTAAAAAAGTTAAACGGACTTACGGTAAACTCGAAACAGTAGTTTCAAACGATATTAGCAAGAATCGAACTCAAGTGCGGAAAGTTGCTAAAAAGCACGGAACTCAACAAAACTACACCGAAACGAACTCGGATGTCAAAAAGTGTAGAATTAATCATTCTCAGAATAACGAAACGGTCATGAACGAGTCATCAAAATGGCCACCGAAAAAAAAGAAATTACCGGAAATCGAAATTACGGGTATTACATTCTACCCTCCTTAAAAGAAGTTTCGTCCCGAAAGTTAAAACAAGTAGGGAGAAGCAATATCCCCTGTCAGGAAAACTCGACGAGATACACAAAAACCGAAAACTCGCACCCGATGGCGAAACGCTGTAAGAAACGCAAAGAGACATACGGCGTGAAAACACGCTCCACGACGACCAACACAATGCCACCGATAGAGACATAATAAAACCAACAAGTGACAAGTGTCATCAAACAGATAATACAATCAAGTTGGTTATCCGTACAATCACAAAACACAACGAACGAAAATCAATACGATTGACCAACCCAACAGTACATCAATCAAAACGCGAGCCAATCGCTGAAGAAATACGGAATTCCACCGCCCAAGGGTTGGAAAATCGAAAACGAGACTAATTTCCTGAACTTAAGGGAATTACGAAGGAGTCTGAACGTTTAACAATCACGAAACGAGATCAACAAAAGCCGAACAATCAAACGATCGAACCACAACGATCGAGACAACAAAAATCGAACATGATCGAAGAACAATAAAATTCAAACAACAACTCCAAGGTTCACATCTCGACTCGAGACAATATATGATCCGGTGAAAATAACAGGATGTGCATTCACATAAGATCCACAGGAAAGGGAATAACAATTGAAAAGTTACAACGACAAACGAGTTATTCCGACACACTCATTCGATCAACAAAAGCAAGGGGCAGGACAAGCTCAGAAAATATCAACGAACACAAACGAGTCGTTTGAGTCGAAAATATAGAAGTTCAAAATCCAATCCACTTCGAATAAAAGAACTAGTAGAACCAAAAGATGTTACTTCCGAACAAGGTTCACAAGAATCGAACCGAACTCGGAAAAGTCACAGCGATAACCAGATCGACCCAAAACAAGATCACAGATCGTTCGAACGATGAAACCGAAATACAGAACAAGTTCAGAAAGTATAAACGAACACGAGCGAGTCGATAGACTTGAGAAAGAGGAATGCAGAAGTCCAAAAACAACATGGGTATTACATTCAACCTCTTATAAAAGAAGGTCGTCCCCACAACTCACAATAATGGAAACAAGCCAACAACACAAAAGCAACCGACAGAAAATCGCCCATGGGCCTCTCAGAGCCGATCCTGATATCTGTGCTGAAGCGCGAACTCCGGAAGTCTCGGTAACCAATTCTCAAAACTAGATTCGGTGTCCCTCGAGTCCGCACTTGAAACACGTTACTGACGAGAAGGACAATTGGTACGTGCATGCCCCCGGCACACCACGGTTGAAACACCTCGGCTCGGCATACCGAAAATACAACTGCTAGGTACAATGGAACATAACACCACAAAACAACATACCGGAGATGCCAACTCAGCATAACATATCAACGCATATAAAAATCACAACAACAACGGCATCGTTCGACGATTAAAACGGCCCGAACGATAGCCAGCACACAAACACAAAACATCATGAAACAATCACAGATGTACACAATCATATAAACCCAAGCTCTAACAGCTCGCACAGGTGCGATAGCACACAAATCACCACGAAACGAAAACATTAAAGATCAACATCACACCTCTCACAGAGGGCTAATGTAACAAATGCGTGGCAACGACTCAATGCTCACGCCACCAATTCAATCACAATTCGGGATTAATATCGTAACGAAAGTTCGAAAACCATACATGCATTTCCGGTCCGCAAACAGGAATGATAGGTTTTAAAAAGAAAACCACCTTTTTGAAAACAATTTGGAAACACCGGTAGATCTTGAGTATCACCTTACAAAAAGTAGTACAAACACCATTATCGAGACTTTGGAGAACCATTTCGCATTTGATAAAAATGAGGACACTTTCTCTTAGTGAAAAACTTTCAGAATATTCGACCCTCCGGTCTAAGTAAAAAAAAATATTTCTAAAACATTGAAAATATCTCAAAACATTTTGGTCCTCGAGGTAGAAGAATTTGAAACAAATTGTGGCACCTTGGATGTACCACGAGAAAATAATTCATTTTAAAAATACGTCTCGAAATTTATTTTCTAAGATACTCAAAGTTTTCAAAAATAATTCAATGGGCTAGAATGCCCAAAAATTTCAGGTAGTTACATGGAACCTTATAACGCTGTGGGTCCCGCGCCGGAACCCACTAGGATAAAAACCATTTATAAAAACGCCAAAAAGGCCGATGACGGTAATATTTCAAAAACTCACAAAAGCCATTTACAAAATACTAAATACCGTCATAAGAATTTCGCCAAAACGATCAAGGCCATAATGCCAAAAACTCGGTTAAGGGAATCAGTTTTCGAAATAAAACTCAGTCGGTAAAATACCGAAAGTCATTACAAAAGAAAACACGCAGCGGATAAAAGAAATACAGTTCAACATGCACAATCCAGCAATACTACTCCTCATATGAACGAAATATGAGAGTCAAATAACCACATATCACGAAATCAAAATCCATAAGAGGATTCCGTCAATTAAAACATAATCATACCAGTAGCTCGCATCAGACGAGGCATAAACACAAAGAAGGGAGATTTACATCCACAGGTCGCACGAAGGTGATGATCGCCCCATGATACTAATCACAACCAACCAACTCAGACGACGCGTCGCGACACGACTCAGTCAAACAAAATTCGACGAGACAAAACTCAATAGACCCTACTTGACCTGACAGCCTAGGTTTCCACAATCTGGCTCCGATACCATTTATGTAACACCCCCAATCTACTCAGGGATATTACACGTCGTAGACCCTCTCCTCAAGGATCTACCAGGCTGGTGACAACATCGAATATCTAAATAATGCCTTTAAGGCTAAAACAACTCAGTAAACCGATTTGGTCTTTCAATAAAATATACAACTCAATCTCAAAACATGCCCGCGCATGGGTCAAATACAAAATACTCCCGTACAACAGGAAAGAATACTGCAGCGGATATAAAATACAACTAAACCAATGACATCGTACGGATCCTTGTGTGATTAGTATCGTTCATCTTTCATCATCCTTCATGCCCGACTCTGTGTTATGCTCCAAAACTTGAATGTAAAAACAGACATCCACCCCCCGAATACTCGGGGGTTAGCAAAACTCCACTGTTTTGCTAGTGCAAGAACAAAGTGCAAATACGAGCCATACAATACAAGTTCCAAGAACAATAATAACCAGGAACTTAAAGATCCAAACGTAACGAAAAGCACTTCCTGAGGCAGGAGTTTAGGTAAAGCTTTCCAAAATCGAAAAATCCCAAGTCAAGGGAAATAATTTATAAAAATGATTTGAAATTCCATCGAGAGTTTTAATAGAAAACAACTTAGGATTATCAAATCCTTCACTTTCCGAAAATCAACAGGGTCAGAGCCCAGAGGTTTTGTTTTCGCAAATAGAAAACCGACAACAATTCACATGGTTAAAACCCACGTAACGTGTCCTCGACGGACATAACATCAATACCAACTCGTGAAGTTTTACTCGTGAATCCAGGGCTCAACCCATTAGACTCCCACCGTGGCCCAGTCAAACCAACCCGCGGTGAGTAAAATACATTCACTAAATATGCACTAACCTATGAAGTTTTTACTCGTGGATCCAGGGCTCAACCCATTGGACTCCCGTCGTGGCCCCGTCGAACCAACCCGCGGTGAGTAAAATACATTCACCACTCGTGAATCCAGGGCTCAACCCATTGGACTCCCGCCGTGGCCCCGTCGAACCAACCCACGGTGAGCGAAGCAATCATGCACAAATAACATATCACACCAAGGATATCCAAACCATTCACCTAGAGGCATCAAACACTTAGCAAAACACCACGTCAACCATAACGCGACGGAAAGAAGCAATATACGTACACACGCATTATCAAGCGCAACATCAACACCAAACATATCCAAAGGATTCACGTAGTCACTTACAACCCACACAATTTACAAACACACGCGTTTTGAAAGTGAGCCTTTAACGAGGCTAGCCAAATCTTTTGAAAACTCATTTCAAGCAAACAAACAAACATACCAAGACGATCATCAATCATCATATCCACAAAACAATAAATGTATGGACAAGGTACTTGCCTCGAATAAGAACAACGTGGAGAATCGACCGAAGTAGGTTGGCACGAATCGACTACGAACCCGCCGACTCCACCGAACGCCAACTCGCGATAATAAACTACGAAGGACAATAACAACAATGAAATGAATTCCATAACACGACTTAAAGCCTTTGAATTCAAAGAACAAATGACGAAAGTTCAAGTGTTTCCCCCAAAACGGCCAAGAACACGATTCGTCCAGTCAAAACACGAAAATGGAAATCCAAATCGAACTATGGATATACAATCCATAGGATATGTTTAACAACATCATTTAACAACAATTGATCCATAAAAAATGGATGGAAAACGAGATCGAGAACAAATCCCCCAAAAAGTCGATTCGAAGGAAATTAAGAAATATACTTCGATTCGAAGAACAACAATGGATTAAATGATGTTAAAAACAAGAATACTACTAAGATTAATCATACCCATCATGGATTAATCAATAATACGGAACGAATCGGACAAAAACGCAAAACCCCCAAAATTTCTCAAAATAGGGTTCTAGGAAATCTCACCTTGATTCGCTGGATCAAAGGATGATATAGGATGATCAATCAATGATATGAACTCAAGAACTTCGTGGATTTGTTGTTCAACAACATGGCTTCAAGATCCCCAAGGCTCCATCCGCGGAAGAGAAAGATAGAAATGGGAAAAATGACCGAAAATGGACTGCTCTGTCACATTTATACTGGTGCAGCCTAGCGCGCGCTAGGCTGCCGGAATAGCGTGCGCTATCGGCCCAGGCCGCAATCCAGAACCCCACTGCCCTACTGACTTGGCCAGGGCCATAGCGCGCACTACACGCGATCGAAGGCGTCTGCGATGCCGGCGATGGCGTCGCTACCCGCCGTCGTCCCAGTCCAAGACTCCAAGAACCCTCTGCCCGGCCAAGACATCTGGCCCGGCGATAGCGTCGCTTACACTGCCGGTTAGCGCGCGCAGCTTTCCGGCCATAGCGTGCGCTCGCGGTTCTGCCGTGCTGCCGGCCAAGGCTGCAAGACTTCCGACCGTGCTGCACTGTCCGTCCGGTCTTTCAGCCGTCATGATCCGACGACTCGATTTCCAAAAATGTACGGAACGAACATGATGAAAAGCTCGCGAACAACATCATCGACCCGAAATGAAAACATAATGCAATAATTAATCATACACGACCAAGAAAAGGGTCGAGACAACAAATCTAGATACGAATACCCATAACTTTGGGTAATTTACAAAATGACCCAAAACGCCCGAAAATCACGATACGTGATCAAATAACCAAACCGAAGTTCACAACATGTCTAACAAAGTTAAACAGACTTACGGGAAACTCGAAACAGCAGTTTCGAATGATATTCGCAAGAATCGAACTCAAGTGCGGAAAAATCGCTAAAAAGCACGGAACTCAACAAAACGACACCGAAACGAACTCGGATGTCAAAAAGTGTAGAATTAATCATTCTCAGAATTACGAAACGGTCATGTGCGAGTCGTCAAAATGAACTTCCGCTGAAAAAAAAGAAATTATAGGAAATCAAAATTACGGGTATTGCACGTGTCATATTTGCTGAACGCCTCGAATATGGCGCCGCTCCAACTGACGCCGAACGCCTGGATGCATATCATCAGCACCCTGATAATTTTTGGCGGTCATCGGTTGTTCCGCCTACCTTCTGCTTTGGAAATGAATTATCTCTTCAAACTGACTGCGTAGAAGGGATCGATCGGCGGTTATCACATTCAAAGTCATATGGGTAGGGTGGTCCTAGGGGTGCCGAAAAAAGTTCGGGGTGACCTGGAAAAATGGTGCTGGGTCGGCAGAGCGTGGAGGTCGGCGTCGAGTGATAGGCCGGAGGAAGAGTTGGAGGTCCCCACCAGTTTTCGGGAGAGGAATCCGAGTAAGGGTTTTAACTCTTCCTTTGATCGGATATATCTTGGACGAATCTAATTTGGTTTCCTTTTTGCAGGCTCCCTCGTTCCAGCGATCGGCGACCTTCCTTTCGACTTTCTAATAATCTGGGAGCGAATTCGCGGTCTGCCGGATTCCTACATCGACATTCGCACACTCAACCACGAACTTCATCGGTTGGGAGCTCGATTGTTTCGCTTCCCTCGCCACCTGAAGGTTCCAGGTATAAATTCTTACTTCCTTTTTCCTGTACGACGATCGTCTGATTGAAGTAGATGTCTAACTTGGCTGAATTTCTACTTTGACAGAGATCCATTTTCCCCGTTATTCTGAGCCACCTAAAGAGATCTCTATGTCGAACCCCGGACTTTTGGGTCGTCTTCACCAGGGAAAGAAGACGGGTCATGCCCCTGTGACGACGTCCCGTCCCGTCCCCGAGGTGAGACCTACTAAAGTGCCGGTCGTCGAGCCGGAAGCTCGGGAGGAGGAGCAGCTCTAGCGCAAGCCTCTGCCGGCTGCTGAGGCCGAGGTATCCATTTTGGAGCCGCGAGTTGCCGCGCCACCTATCTCTGTTGTTCCGATGGCGGAGGGATTCAGGCCCTCTGCTGCCTTCCTGAAAACTGCGGCGATCGCCGAAGTCGAAACTCCTCGGGGCAAGCCCTTTTTCGGCCGCGACCCTGAGTTGGTCACCAGGTAAGACCGGTTTCATCTTTCTGAGTTAGGCTATTTGTGTAAGGCGTATACTAACTCCTTTGTTTCTTTTCGTTTGTGTTGCAGGGTCCGTCTTGCCGATCCGGACGTCTCGCCGATGGTGCTGGACTTCCTGGCGAGCAAGTCTCCGCGCCAGTCCCTCGACGTCCCATCTTATGTCTCCTGGGCCATCACCTCTCTGCCTAAGGCTTGGATGACCGATCTCGACGCGATTGCTCGTCGGTGGTCTGGAGATGCCATGCAGGCGACACTCGCCCTGACTCTCCAGGCGGCGACGATGGCCGCCCAAGGCATTAAGGATTATGAGGGGCGACCCTCTAATGCTCGCCTCCATCAAGATCTTGAGGTCGCTCGGAACCAGAATGCTGATTTCGCCAACCGGATAGCGGCCATGGAGAAGGAGTACCTGGAGATGGCCAAACGAGCCAAGCAGGACCTTGACCGGATGAAGCAGGAGCTTGACCAGTCCCGGGGGGTGGCGGATCGGTTTCGCGACCAGATGACGGAGGCTCTCCGGATGCACGCGGCCTCGCAGGAGGAGGTGACTGGGCTGAAGGCGACAGTGGATCGTCTCAACGGTGAGCTGGAGAAAGTGAAGGGAGAACTGGCCGCCAAGGTAGCCGAGCTTGCAGATGCTGAGAAGACGACTGCGAGGTTGAAGGGGCAGTTAAAGGCGATTGAGACCGATACCTACCTTAACGTGGAGTACGTCGGCGAGTTCGCCTACTATCTGGCTTACGCCGACGCTATTCGTGCTGCCAAGAAGGTAGGGGTCGAGGTCGGCACTATGATGGAAGCCTTCAAAACCTATGTACTTGAACATCCGTTGCAGCCGGACTTCTCCCTGCCGATCCTCGACTACCGACATGGGGATCGATTTGAGCTAGTATCCTCTTCCGGATAAACTTATTTATCCTGAAGCCGGTGAGGGAGCGCGCGCCGATCCGCCTGCTGGGGGAGAAGGCCAGTCGGGGGTGGCCTGAGTGATGGTGGAGTTGTTTTGTTTTCCTTCGCTTGTAATTTCTAGTTTTTTCTTCTTGTACTACCTTCGGGCATGTCTGTACGAACTTTTTCGAATGGAATAAAATTCTTCTTCTTCGCATCTGATTTTTTTTATATGTACGATAGTCTCTTTTGAATATTTGTATATGAATTTATACAAGTGTTTATATAATTGCATCTGATGCCTTGTTCGCCTGATTGACTGTTTGAATGTTGAATGGATCCGAATGTATTGGTACACTTGAAAATTCTTACTTATAATTTTCTTGAACGAAACCGATCGTCATGTATGTGTTTGAACGAAGTTGATCGTGTATGGTCCCTTCCTCCCGATCGCATTTAGGAATAGCTCCACTTTGACCCTTGATTTTGTTTACTTAGTGTAAGTAAGGGAACAAAAATAGTATGTTTGGTGAGCTATCTTTAGTTTTGCCGATTCTTCGAGGGAGGTCGACTGTTTTGACTCTGAGGAACCATGCACGGTCGTGGAGTTCGATGGACCGACCTCCATAACCATGCCTTTGTGTGCGAGAGACATTCCATCTGTAGGTCTGTCTCGCGACTCACTTTATTGTTAGGGTCCTCCGTTAGGCTGCGTCCGCCTTGTGTTTAAACGAAAGGCGAGCGGTCTTGGTCTGGAGAAGTCCTTGCACGGGGCGTCGTCAGTTTATTCGACTCCACGTCCGCGGCTTGTCAGCACTTTTCTACCTCGGGTCGCCATGTTAGATGGCGACCCTCGACGGTATACGTTGTGACGGGGTAGGGACGCGTTGCCTTGTCCGGGTATATCATGTTAGATGATGTACTTTTGAGGGCGCGCGAGCGTGTCCACAGATTTATTTGGAGGGTCCTTCGGCTACGCCTGCCTCATATTTAAACGAAGGGCGAGCGATCGCAGCCCAAAGGAACCTTGCATGGACGAAGCTGTCGGTTCCATCGACCTCCAGGACCATGGCTGCACTTTTTCTACCTCGGGTCGCCATGTTGAATGACAATCCTCGACAGTATACGTTGTGCTTGGGGACAATCGCTTGCATAGGTCTGTAGGGTTAGACGACGACCTCTTGTAGGGCGAGCGAGTGGTCCTCTCTTTAGTTTGTTTTCGTCGAGGCGAATCACATAGATGGGATAGGAAAATCTCATTATACTCTTTGTACATTGGGTAACTGAATACAGAGTTTTCACTGGTAGTATTTCTTCAAATGCACGGCGTTCCAGGGGTATTGGTCCGGAGTGCCGTCAGGGTGTTCAATTTCGTAGTCTCCCTAGTTAGCCATTTAGATATTCTGAAGGGGCCTTCCCAATTCGGGCCAAAGACTCGTGTGTGGGTCTAGACCTTTTTAAGGACTAGGTCGCCCACTTGGAACCGTCTTTCCTTGACCTTTGAATTGAAGAACTTCTCGGATCTCCTTTTATGGATTGTATTCTTCATTTCCGAGGTCAGTCGCCATTCTTCCAGCAGGTCCAAGTCGATTCGTCGGGCCACATCATTGTCCGTCGTCATCTCTTGCTAAGTTCGGTGGCTGAGGACGGTGATCTACGAAGGGATCACTGCTTCTGTTCCGAAGGCGAGGGCGAATGGGGTTTCGCCGGTTGAATTTTGGGTCGTCGTTCGATATGACCACAAGATATCTGGAAGCTCGCTCGCCCATCGTCCTTGTCTGTATTCGAGTCGTGCTTTGATCGTGTGTTTGAGGACTTTGTTTACAGTCTCTACCTGCCCGTTCGTCTGAGGGTGGTAAGGGGCTAAGAACAACTTTTTGATTCCCCACTTCTCGCAGAATTACATGACTTTCAAGCTGTCGAACTGCTTTCCGTTATCGGAGATGATAGCCTGGGGTAGACCGAACCGACATATGATGTTCTTCCACATTAACTTGATTACTTGTTCTTGGCCGATCTTGTTGAGTGGCTCGGCCTCAGCACATTTCATGAAATAATCGACCCCCACGATGGCAAACTTACAGCCTCCTGGCGCCATCGGCAAGGGACCTATAAGGTCGATGCCCCATTGGGCGAATGGCCACGGGATGTACATTGAAGTGAGCTGCTCGGGGGAGAGCTTGATGTTTGGGCCCATCACTTGACACCTGTGACACGATCTGGCATAGGCGATCACATCATTTTGTAGTGTAGGCCAGAAAAAACCTTTCCTGGTTGTTTTGTGGATGAGAGCTCGCCTGCCAGCATGGTTTCCACAGATCCCGTCATGGATTTCGGCTAAAACGAGTCGGTTTTCCTCCGGCGTAATGCACTTTAGGAGAGGGAGGCTGAAAGCTCGCTTGTAAAGCCGGTCGTCCAATAGGATGTATCTGGTCGCACAGAGTTGAAATTGGTGAGCTTTGGTACGGTCGTCGGGGACCGTTCCATCCTTTAAGTATTTAATGAACGGAGTCATCCAGTTCTCTTCAGCGATGGTAACTGTGGTAACCAGGTTTCTGTCGATCGCCGGCTTTGCTGATTTTGTGATTTGGATGTTAGAGAAATCGGCCGCCCCATCTGATGATGGCAGTTTGGATAGGGCATCGGCCTGGGAATTGTGCTCTCTCGGGATTTATTCGATTAGCACTTCCTCAAACTTCGTGCACATTTCGGCGACCAATTCTTGGTATTTGACCATCTGCTCGCCGCGCGCCTCATATTCTCCCTTGACTTGGTTCACGACCAAGAGGGAGTCCATGAAGATCTGGAGGCGGCGAACGTCCAGGGCGAGGGCTAGATCGAGTCCGCCTACCAAGGCTTCGTACTCGGCTTCATTGTTGGTCGCACGAAACCTGAAACGCACTGTATTTGTGAAACTTTATCCATCGGGGCTGATGAGGACAATCCCTGCCCCTGCTCGTGAGTTGGTTACCGAGCCATCCACGTACAGCTTCCAAGCAGGGCGGCCGACCTGGGTCGGACTGTGAGGGAACGTTAATTCCACCACGAAGTCCGCCAGAGCCTGGCCTTTGATCGCCGTGCGTGGAGCGTACGTGATACCGTATTGGGCGATCTCCAGTGACCACTTGAGGAGTCGCCTGTTGGTGTCTGGTCGGTGTAGAACTTGCCTTAGAGGGAGAGTCGTCAGAACCTCCAGTTGATGTTAGAAGAAATAGGCCCTTAGCTTGCGAACCCTCATGACTAGAGTGTAGGCGATCTTCTCCAGAGGCGTGTATCGCGTTTCTGCGCCATGGAGCACTTAGATAACGAAGTAGATTGGCAAGTGGACTTGCCCCTCTGCTCGCACTAAAACAGCGGTCAGCGCGACCTCTGAGGCCGCCAGGTAAAGAAATAGCTTTTCACCGGGGATCGGCTTTGCCAGGATCTGAGGGTTAGATAGATATTCCTTGATGTTGGCGAACGCTATTTGACTCTCCTTCGTCCATGCGAACTTCTTGTTCTTTATGGTCACGAAGAATGGCTTGCTTTTATCCCCGAGCCGAGATATGAAACGGTTGAGGGCAGCTAGACAACCTGTGAGGCGTTGCACCTGCTTGACATTACGTGGCTCCTGCATGTCGAGGATCGCCTGGATCTTGGTGGGGTTCGACTCGATCCCCCTTTGGCTCACGATGTGCCCCAGGAATTTTCCGGAGCTCACCCCAAAGTTGCATTTCTTGGGGTTTAGCTTCATGTTGAACTTCTCGACGATGACGAACGTCTCGGCAAGATCATTGAGGTGATCTTCCTTTTTGAAGATTTTGACCACGATTTCGTCAATGTAGACCTCCATGGTCTTGCCGATCTGGTTGGCGAACATCCCGTTGACTAGCCGTTGGTAGGTCGCCCCTGTATTCTTCAGACCAAACGACATCCGGACCCAAAAGTATATGTCTTTTTCGTGTGGAAAGATGTGTGTTTTATGTCTTTCTCCGCCATGGGGATCTGATGGTACCCGGTGATGGCATCCATGAACGACATCATTTCGCAGCCTGCAGTGCTATCGACCAAGTGGTCGATATGAGGCATTGGAAAGTGATCTTTTGGGCATGCCGCATCGAGGTCAGTGATGTCGATGCATAACCTCCAAGAGTTGCTCGGCTTCTTCATGAGCACCGCGTTGGCCGCCCACTGTGGCTGTTCGGTAGCTACTCCGATTAGTTTGTTATCGAGTAGCTTTCTGACTTCTATGTCGAGTGCTGCATACTTCTCAGGACCGAATTTCCTGCGTTTCTGGTGAACAGGCTTTCTTGCCGGATCGATCTTTAGATAGTGGTAGGCATGTTTAGGACTTATGCCGACTATATCTTGATGCGACCAGGCAAAGACTCTGATGTTCTTA